>JXCR01108144.1:77870-239630 GCA_002079205.1 Phalaenopsis hybrid cultivar | reverse complement strand
TTGTTTTGAAGTTGATTTGGTGGTCAATTTGGATGGATTTTGATGGGTTTTGGTTTTAGACCCAAATTAGGCATATGGATCCAATTTGGGTCAAACTTGAGCTAGCTTTGGACTAAGATCAAATTGATTGTTGTATTTGGTCACAGATTACCTTATAAATGATTTTAAATAAAAATTGGATGCCAACTTGAGGTCTAAGGCATTCAATTGTTGAAATTTGGGGTGTTAGCCAATATTGGGGCTAATTTTAGGAATTTTGGATTAAGACCAAAATCAAATGGATTTGAAGTTTCATAAAGCATACTTGATGGTTGATTTTGATGTGTAAGAATGTTATTCAATATTAATTGAGGCCAATTGACTAGGCTATGGGTTCAATTGAGTGAGATTAGGTCATAGGGTCAAAATTGGGAGTTTTGACCCAAATCAAAATTCGGCTCAAATCATGGACCAATTGAGCANTTAAAAATAATTTATGCATCAAATTAATGTGAAAATAATTTCACATGGTTCTCCTCTATTCACTGAGCAAGAAAATATTTTTATTTTATTTTTATGAATTTTCTCTGCAAAGATATGGATTTTTGAAGTTTTGGAGCTATTTTCTGAATTTATTAAATATCCTATTTAATTATTCAAACCGCGGGCTGACTAGATTCTCATATCCGTCAAAAAGCCACGTAACGCGCTCCTATTTGACGCCGCCTTCCAAGTCAGCTGCCACGCGTCCCACTGTTTTGTTCCAGATGATCATCCGGCTTGATCTCTGCCGTCTATTCAATACACACAAAGATGGACGGCATCCGTTCATCGTCCCTGATGGCCTTAACCGAGAGCCGTCCATTTTAGAATCTTAATATTTGTCTTATTTCTTAATGGATTTTGATGATTATTTTTTTAAAATGTTCGTTTTGAAGAGACGAATACATCTATATGGTAAACATGCTATGAAATCAAACCATTGTAAATGTAGAGCTCGTGAAGGCTCGGGAAAGTAAATGAGTCATACCTTTGCTCCGAGAGGTTTAGCCTCAATTAGAGATTCTTCACACCTTTGTTAGATCCCAAAGATCTTAGGGATGAAGCCTCTGGCTCTGGTGTAAAGCCTATGTATGATTTTGATCAAAGCCGATTTTGGGTGTTGGTTGAGAGCTATGGTAGAGACTGTTTCAGAGGGAGAATTGATGGGGGTTTGGCTTCTTTCACTGTTGTGAAGGTCAATTTATTGGGGATTTGGTGTTGTGTAGGTTGGGATTGGAATTTGTCCTGATTTCGGACAGGAATTCAAACCCAAAATTGGATTTCTATGGTGGGATTGGGAGAGGGAAGTGGATTGAAATGTACTAAGGGCCTCTTAGGGAAGCTCTCTGAGGAGTTTGGTAAGCTTTAGTGAAAATTTTTTGCCACACCACTATTCATGGCCGTGGGGTGGATTTTATAGAATTGGCTAAGGGAAGGCTTAGCTGGCCAATGGAGGGGTTAGCCCCACTGCTTAGGTGTCAAGCAGAGGATCCCTCGGCTCAATTTAGGATGAGGTGGCTTCTTGGCATGAATTTGGGTTTTAGCCATGTGGGGGCTCATGGTTTTGGGCTTTAGCTTGGGTTAAGGTAGCTAACCAAGGGTTGGATCATGGTTAAAGCTTATAATGATCAGTAAAAATGACACCATAGGGTATAGACATGTGTTATGGCAAGTATCTTGATTTAACCTCTTTATTATCCCTTTAAGAGTTTTTTTTAAAAAACTTTACCCATGAGATAAATATCAAGANCCCCATGCAATTTTCTATAATTTTTTGAACAGAAAATGCATAAGAACTTAGAAAATTAAGATCTCTGTCTAGGGATCTCCTATGTTNTCATTTAAACTTTATTATGTTGCTTAATAATTCATCCTGAATATCCTGATGCTCAGTGAATATTAATGTCTTAATTATTCCCAAGAATAAGGTAAATGTTATTTACCTTTCAATTTTGAAAATTATGTGAGTAAAGACCCTTTAGGAGAAAAATTAGTGTTATTAAGAACTCTTAGCCAAATTTTAGTCCTAATTGGACTTGTGTGGTATTTTAAAAGAGTTTGATTATGTTGATTTTTCTAATCCTCTTTTAACAAATGGANTATTAAGCGAATAGCAATGAATATATGATCTAGAAATTGTACTCTCAACTACTATTTCATGTGTTAGTGCAAGGGTAAATGTGTTGAAATGACATATTTATGTGTGTATATAGGCATGCATGTATATGTATATAGGGGTTTTAAGTAGAGAACATTATTCCTATACTTTTATATGCCCAACTTGGAAAATTGTAATATTTATTTCTTTAACACTTACATTTATACTATCATATAAATATACAATTAATATTTAAATTTTTAAAGAAATATATTTTTATGCATATGTTTGGATATTATCATGAGATTAAAGTATTAAGCGAATAGCAATGAATATATGATCTAGAAATTGTACTCTCAACTACTATTTCATGTGTTAGTGCAAAGAGTAAATGTGTTGAAATGACATATTTATGTGTGTATGTAGGCATGCATGTTTATGTATATAGGGTTTATTATTCCTATACTTTCATATGTCCAACTTGGAAAATTGTAATATTTATTTCTTTAACACTTACATTTATACTATCATATAAATATACAATTAATATTTAAATTTTTAAAGAAATATATTTTTATGCATATCTTTGGATATTATTATGAGATTAAAGTATTAAGCAAATAGCAATGAATATATGTTGAGTTAGTAAATGCATAAAAATATTTGGGGTGTCTGTGTATGTTTGTGTGTGCGTAGTTTTTATAATAGAAGTTATTTCCATGTTGATAATTCGAATGTTATCATATATTATCTATTTAATGTGTTGACATTGAATATTTTTGTGAACTCACAACATTGGTTCTGAAAAAACTTCAAATTTTCCTAGAAAATAATATGGGGGAAAAGTATAAAAAAAATCCGAGAAGAAAGTCGGCTTGGCCTATTTGAAATTTCAGGTAAATAAAATTTGATTGTTTTCAATTCATTATCGCAATCTCAATTAATCATAAAACTTCCAATTTTCTTATAGAATTATATTTTTTATGAGGAATACACAAGAAGACATGTATTTCAATTCCAAAATTCCTTTCAACTTGGAATGCAAAATTGACAAATTTGAGAGGCATTTACATACATGACACACAATTTTTATGTATTTACACATCCAATATCTAAACATTCATATTTACATGCATACCCCTCAACGCTTTAACATCACTCAATACTTTAAAAAAAAAAATGGAATACAAATTTTTATGATTGGATTTACTACACCAAATTGTAAATGTCATTACTTTGGATTTTGGATATGTAAATACATAATAATTGTTTGGTAAGCATGTAAAATTTTCATAATTTAAATAAATCAGTTTTTTAGATATTTTTACCAAAATGGCACATAAAATTCCATTTATTCCACGCTCAGAACTTATTAATAAGCATGAATTTGGCACTCCGGCTCTTTCGTTCGCCGCTCTGAAGGGATTCGCGCGGGAACCATATTGCGATGCTCAAGTTTCTCTCCCCCCTCAGTCGCAGCTTCTAATCCGCTCCGGCGCAAGCAGATCATCGCGGAGTTGGCTTGTGACGCTGCTCTCAGTTTCCTCCTCCATCTAAAATTCGCGGCTGCACCCTCCAATCGGCTCCGGCACAAGAAAATCATCGTCTTCACGTGGTAGATGTTCGCGTCCATCTTACTCTTCATTTCAACCCCGTTCGATGGTTTTGTTAAGATTTTCTATGGAGCAAGACAAGCTGTAATCTAATTAGGCATATATTGTTGGGTAATGTGGAGACCCGTTACAATTTAATTAGCTTTCTAATTAAGATTCCGCTCAACTAACTTCTCACATTTCTCTCACCTACCAGATCCCACGTACCGCTCACCTAACTCCCACATATCGTTTTCCTGATTTCTATTCATAAACAAATCAAATAAGTCCAAGTCAAGACATTTAAGAGAGAAAGAGAGGAAGAGAGAGAGAGAGTATGAGAGAGAAGAAAACAAACATTTTCTTATAAACAAGACGTTCGACGATGTAATTCCTCGAATAAATAAAATCCTTTACAGCTCCGTGAATATAGGCAAATTTGTCGAATCGCATAAATCTGTGTGTCGCTCTAGTATTTTCTCTGCGTGCAATTTTTCTCGTTTCACTTTTTGCTTCATTGTTGTCATTTTTTCACAACAACTGGTATCAGAGTCTTGAGTTCGAATCTAAAGAAAAATGATGGACGGAGATGAAGTGATGAGATCGGGGATCGAGAAGTTCAATGACACAGATTTTGCTTACTGGAGGATGCGGATAAATGGCTACCTCTATAAGAAGAAACATCATCTTCCGTTATTGAGAAAACGACCGGAAAAGATGGACGAGACAGAATGAAATCTGGTAAATCGACAGGTTCTGAGGTTATTTGATTAACCCTGTCGAGATCAGTTGCCCACAGCATTATTAAGGAGAGTACTACTGCAGATCTCATGATGGTTTTATCAGGTATGTATGAAAAATCATTGACGAATAACAAATTGCATTTGATGAAAAGGTTATTTAACTTGAAGATGGTGGAACGTGTCTTTGTTGCTCAACACTTGAATAATTTCAATACTATAACAAATCAATTGTTGTCTGTTAAAATTGATTTTGATGATGATATACGTGCGCTGATATTGTTAGTTTCATTGTAAAATAGCTAGGAAGCCATGAGATAACAGTTAACAGTTCTGTAGGTAAATCTAAGCTGAAGTATGATGATATTCGTGATTTGATTTTGGCTGAGGAGATGCGCAGGAAGGATTCTGACGAGGTCTCGTGTTCAAGTTTGGTGCTAAATGTTGATTCCAAAGGAAGATCACATGACAGGAACTCAAATAGAGGAAGATCAAAATCAAAATTTGGTCAGCAGACAACTTGTTGGAATTATGGCAAGGCAGACCACATAAAAAAGAACTGCAAGAATCTTAAGTAGAAAGAGAATGATGACGCTAATGTTGTAACTGAAGAAATATATGATGCGCTATTGCTGACAATTCACAGTTTTGTTGATAACTGGATACTGGATTCATGTGTTTCCTTCCATATATCTTCCCACCTGGAGTTGATGCAAAACTATGTTGCAGGTGACTTTAAGAAGTTACATCTGGTTGATGAAAAAACTCTGAGCGTGGTGAAGATGAGAGATGTTGATATTGCACTCTTAACAAGAGCAAATAAACTTTGCAAAAAGTCGGGCACGTTTCTGAATTGAAGAAAAACTTCATTTCTGTCGGACAGCTCAATGAGTGTGGTCATTCAGTAGTATTCTCAGATAGTACCTGAAATGTTACCAAATGAGCATTAGTATTGGCTCGGGTTAAGAAAACTGACAAACTATATATGACTGGCGTTGACACATGAGTCAGAGATGCATTATGGAGAAGTAAAAGAATGTTTATTTCTTGAAAAGTGGCAGAGCCCCAAAGGCAGAAAACCTTGTAAATGGTGAAGAAGTACATAGCTATGAAGAAATCTTGCAAGATGAGAATTTGAGCAAATGAGAGTTGACCAAGAAGGAGAAGACAGATTCCCTATCAGGGAATCGAACTTGGGAGCTGACAGAACTTCTACCAAGAAAGAAGACATTGCACAACAAGTGGGTGTACCGGGTGAAGACTGCGTTTGGTGGCAGTAAGAGATATAAGACTAGACTTGTTGAAAGGGGCTTTCAACTAAGGCAAAATATTGCTCATGCAGTGAGAGTTGTTAGCAGATACATGAGTAACCCAGAAAAAAGCTTGGAGGTATAAAGCTATGTTGATGCTGATATATCAACTGACGGTTGTCAGTCGTTATTTTGGAAATAATGATTTTTTGTAAATATGAAAATTGCTTTAATATAAATNTTGTGAGGTATTTTTATTTAAAATTTTATTTTTAGTTTTGGTTTTGTTTTGTTTTTTTTTTAACATGCAAGTTTTTTTTATAAAGTAATTATGGTACAAGTATAAAAGAAAAGCAGTAGAAAAGTACAAAAAAGACTCTAAAACGCGGTAAACTATAAAAGTGTACCTGGCGAGTCTTCTATCCACCACCTGTAACTCAAAATGCACATGTCAGAGCATTTATGTACATAGAGCTAGAAAAATAAAGTTTTGGAAACCTTCCTAACTCCATGTTGTGTATTGAGGTCCTTAAATTTTAAGGATAATATTGTTATAAAAACATATTAAGTTTAATAGATCCCTAAGGTATTCACCAGGTTAAGAGTAGGGAGCAGGTCTACATATTAAGTTTAATAGGTCCCTAAGGTATTCACCAGGTTAAGAGTAGGGAGCAGGTCCATGCAACCTTATTAATGTCTGGTAAAAGGTAATGTCTGGTAAAAGCCTTGAGTCCATTTAAACTTTATTATGTTGCTTAATAATTCATCCTAGCGAAACATATTAAATTTAATAGATCCCTAAGGTATTCACCAGATTAAGAGTAAGGAGCACNCAGGGCATTTATGTATATAGAGCTGGAAAAGTAAAGTTTTGGAAACCTTCCTAACTCTATGTTGTGCATTGGCGGTCCTTAAATTTTAAGGATAATATGATTAAGTAAAACATATTAAGTTTAATAAATCCANTTAAGGATAATATTATTAAGTAAAACATATTAAGTTTAATAGATCCCTAAGGTATTCACGAGGTTAAGAATATGAAGCAGGTCCATGCAACCTTCTTAATATCCGGTAAAAGGCATTGGGTTCATTTAAACTTCATTATGTTACTTAATAATTCATCCTGAATATCCTGATGCTCAGTGAACTTGATGTCTTGATTATTCCCAAGAATAAGGTAAATGCCCTAGGAACAACCTGATGCTCATGTCTTGATTATTCCCAAGAATAAGGTAAATGTTTAAGTATCCTGATGCTCAGTGAATATTGATGTCTTGATTATCCCTAAGAATAGGGTGAATGTCATTTACCTTTTAATTTGAAGACCTGATAAAAGGCCTCGGGTTCATTTAAACTTTATTATGTTACTTAATAATTCATCCTGAATATTTGATGCTCAGTGAACATTGATGTCTTGATTATTCCCAAGAATAAGGTAAATGTCATTTTGGTAAAAGGCCTTGGGCTCATTTAAACTTTATTATGTTGCTTAATAATTCATCCTGAATATCCTCATGCTCAGTGAATAAAATTATGGTGGTGAAAGATCCTAAAGGGGAAAATCATAGGGTGAATGTCATTTGTCTTTTAATTTGAAAATTATGTAGGTGAAGACCCTTTAGGGGACAAATTGAGTCTAGGCACAACCTGATGCTCAGTGAACATTGATGTCTTGATTATTCCCAAGAATAAGGTAAATGTCATTCCTTTTAATTTGAAAATTATATAGGTGAAGACCCTTTAGGAGACAAATGAGTGTTATTAAGAATAAATTTGAAAATTATATAGGTGGAGACCCTTTAGGAGACAAATGAGTGTTATTAAGAACACTTGTGAAAATTGTGTGGGTAAGATTTATTCCCAAGAATAAGGTAAATGCTAGGCACAAGGTAAAAGGCCTTGGGCTCATTTAAACTTTATTATGTTGCTTAATAATTCATCCTGAATATCCTCATGCTCAGTGAATATGCTTGATTATTCCCAAGAATAAGGTAAATACTAGGCACAACCTGATGCTCAGTGAACATTGATGTCTTGATTATTCCCAAGAATAAGGTAAATGTCATTCTTTTTAATTGAAAAATTGTGTGGGTAAGATGAAAATTCCCAAGAATAAGGTAAATGTCATTTTCTTTTAATTTGAAAATTATGTAGGTAAAGATCCCTTAGGGGCCAAATCCCCTAAGAATAGGGTGAATGTCATTTGTCTTTTAATTTGAAGATTATGTTGGTGAAGACCCTTTAGGCAAGAATAAGGTAAATGTCATTTACCTTCCAATTTGAGAATTATGTTGATGAAGACCCTAAATGGGCAAAGTAATGTATTTAAGGAAGAATAAGGTAAATGTCATTTACCTTTTAATTTGAAAATTATGTGGGTGAAGACCCTTTAGAGTGCAACCTTCTTAATGTCTAGTAAAAGGCCTTGGGTTCATTTAAACTTTATTATGTTACTTAATAGTTCATCCTGAATATCCTGATGCTCAGTGAACATTGATGTCTTTATTATTCCCAAGAATAAGGTAAATGTCATTTTACCTTTTAATTTGAAAATTATGTGGGTAAAGACCCTTTAGGAGACAAATTAGTGTTATTAAGAACATTTAGTCAAATTTTTAGTCCTAATTGGACTTGTGGTGTTTTAAAAGAGCTTGATTATGTTGATTTTTCTAATCCTCTTTTAACGAGTGGATTTTGACTTAAATTCACCACTGAGCCCTTAAGTCCTCTTATGTTGATTTTTCTAATCCTCTTTTAACAAGTGGATTTCAACTTAAATTCACCACTAAGTCCGATTTTTCTAATCCTCTTTTAACAAGTGGATTTCAACTTAAGTTCATCACTAAGTCCTTAAGACCTAAATGTATTAAGCGTGTGTATTGATTTTGAAAAGATTTAAGACTTTAAGTGATCATTATCAAGATCATTTAAATATCATTTAAATATCATTTTAGTTATCAAATGAGGGTGTGAAATCATAGATTTCCAAAATTATATCCCTAAATTCAAAAATCATTTTATGCTAATGAAATTTTAAAAATTTTGATAATTATGGGGATTATTCTTTTATCTTGTAATTTGGTAAAGTGAAGTGAGTTTCTACCAATTAAGCCCATTTTTTGATTGCAAATTATTAAATGAGTTAATTAATATCAGAAATTACCATTTTCCATTTGATTAAGCCAAATATTCATTAAGGCCAAAAATATCCAAAATACCATTTTGCCCCTAAGGGTCTAAACTTTCATAATTTGTCAAATTTAAGTCAAATGACCAATTACCCATTTCCTATTTTCATTAAGCCTAAATGTTCATTAAGGCCAAAATGTCCAAAATTATTACCCATTTCCTATTTTGATTAAGCCTAAATATTCATTAAGGCTAAAAATATCCAAAATTACCTTTCCTATTTTCATTAAGCCTAAATGTTCATTAAGGCCAAAATGTCCAAAATTACCATTTTGCCTTCCATTTTGACTGAGCCTAAATATTCATTAAGGCCAAAATGTCCAAAATTACCATTTTGTCCATAACTTTGAAATTTTTATGTAACTCTACTCCAAACTTTCATAATTTGTCAAATTTAAGTCAAATGACTTTGAAATTTTTATATAACCTTAGTGAGGTTAATTAAGACATCAAAGGAGAGAATGTGAATTTTCACAATTTAATTTAATTCATATAACGGTTAATTAAGACATCAAAGGAGAGAATGTGAATTTCATGACTTTGAAATTTTTATGTAACCCTACTAATAGGTCAATTAAGACATCAGAGGAGAAATGTGAATTTTCACATTCTAATTAATTCATATAATTATTTTTATGCAAAAATATGCATTTTCAAAGAAAATTTCAAAAGATGTAAATATGCATCTTTAAAGAAAATTCCAAAAGATGATCAGATAATTATTTTTATGCATAAATATGCATCTTTAAAGAAAATTTCAAAAGATGATCAGGACAAGTCCGAACATCAGAGGAGATAATGTGAATTTTCACAATTTAATTTAATTCATATAATTCATAATTTATCAAATTTAAGTCAAATGACTTTGAAATTTTTATATAACCCTATTGATAGCTATAAAGACATCAGAGGAGATAATGTGAATTTTCACAATTTAATTTAATTCACATAATTATTTTTTTATGAGTGTCAAATTTAAGCCAAATGACTTTGAATTTTTTTATGTAACCCTACTAATAGGTCAATTAAGACATCCAGGAGAAAAATATGGTTTCACAATTTAATTTAATTCATATAATTATTTTTATGCAAAAATATGCATTTTTAAAGAAATGAAATTTTTATGTAACCTTACTGATAGGTCAATTAAGACATTACAATTTAATTTAATTCACATAATTGTTATGCAAAAATATGCATCTTCAAAGAAAATTTCAAAAGATGATCAAGACAATTCCTAATTACTAAGACATCAGAGGAGAAAATATGAATTTTCACAATTTAATTTAATTCATATAATTATTTTATTGCATTAGAGGAGATAATGTGAATTTTCACAATTTAATTTAATTCATGTAATTATTTTTATGCAAAAAAGTGAGGAGAAAATGTGAATTTTCACAATTTAATTTAGAATATGCATCTTTAAAGAAAATTCCAAAAGATGATCAGATAATTATTTTTATGCATAAATATGCATCTTTAAAGAAAATTTCAAAAGATGATCAGGACAAGTCCTGACACTGAAAATTTTTATGTGAGCTAGCCCTAGACCAGAAAGTCCTTTGGCCAAAATTTTATAAATTTTTGAAGTTGCTGTGATTTATTAAAATTAATTGAAGTTTTGGGGACTTTAATAAAAATAATATATTTCACATGTTGAAAATTATGTTTTATATTTTTGGAAAATCTCTCTGAGGTCAGAGAATTCAGAAAAATTTATTTTATATTTTTTTGATTTTTATTTGTTTTTCTAGAATTATTTTGGTGAAAATTCTATTTTTAAGCCTTAAAAATCATTTTTAAAGTTTAAAAATAAATATCTTTATTTTTAAACTTTGGAAAAAATATTCTAATGATTCCTAAGTATTTAGGAAACAATTTAGAACATTTTTATAAGTTTAATATTTTTTATGATTTTTTTGTTATTTTTAATTATTAAAACAATTAAAAATTGAGTTTTTATTTTAAATACATTTTTATTTTTATTAAATCCCCCTAATATCAGAGAACTCAAAAAACTAAGTTTCATAATTTTTGGAGTTATATTTTGATTTTTTAAAAATCATTTAAGTGTTAACTTTAATATCGATCTTTAAAAATGAATTAAGNACTCAAAAAACTAAGTTTCATAATTTTTTGAGTTATATTTTGATTTTTAAAAATCATTTAAGTTTCAAATTTTATGGTCACATTTAAAAAATCAATCAAAAATATTAAATGATCTCCAAATCTTTTGAAATTCTTATGGTGAGTTTTCTGACTCATAAATCACAGTGGAGAACAAAAATCAATNAACTAATTTTGATAATTTTTGGAGTTATGTTTTGATTTTTAAAAATTATTTAAGTGTTCAATTTAATAATGAGCTTTAATAATCAGTTAAAAATATTAAATAATTTCAAAATTCTTTGAAATTTTTATGGTGAATTCTCTGACTTATAAATCACAGTGGAGAATAAAAATCAAGTGATTTTTATCTTTATGATCTCCAANTATATTCTCCTAATTAAATATTCTAAGCAAATTGATATTTGCTCAAAACAGTGATATTTTTATTTCTAAAAATCATATAATGAATATTTGTAGAATTTTCTAAATTATATGCAATTTTCTATAATTATTTGAATAGAAAATGCTTAAGAACTTAGAAAATTAAGATCTTATGCAATTTTCTATAATTATTTGAACAGAAAATTCTTAAGAACTTAGAAAATTAAGATCTCTCTCTAGAGATCTGCTATGTCTTTGGAAAAATACTCAAATTGCTCACCTAGNAGTTCTCTGACTTATAAATCATAGTGGAGAACAAAATTCAAATGATTTTGATCTTTATATTCTCTTGCTCAAAACAGTGATATTTTTATTTTTAAAACTCTAAAATTATTTCCTAAGACTACTCTGGCCATAGGGAACTCACATGAATATTTTTAGAATTTTATAAATCACATGCAATTTTTTATAATTATTTGAACAGAAAATGTATAAGAACTTAGAAAATTAAGATCTCTGTCTAGATNTCCTAAGACTACTCTGGCCATAGGGAACTCATATGAATATTTGTAGAATTTTCTAAGCCATATGCAATTTTCAATAATTATTTGAATAGAAAATGCTTAAGAACTTAGAAAATTAAGATCCCTATCTAGAGATCTCATATGTCTTTGGAAAAATACTCAAATTATTCANTTTGATTTTTATATTCTCCAAATTAAATATTTTAAGCAAATTGAGGTTTGCTTAAAATAGTGCATAAAAATCAAATAATTTTGATCTTTATATTCTCCAAATTAAATATTTTAAGCAAATTAAAGTTTGCTTAAAATAGTGAATGATTTTGATCTTTATATTCTCCAAATTAAATATTTTAAGAAAATTGGGGTTTGCTTAAAATAATGATGTTTGGATTTTGATCTTTATATTCTCCAAATTAAATATTTTAAGCAAATAGAGGTTTGCTTAAAATAGTAATATTTTGTTATTCTCCAAATTAAATATTTTAAGTAAATTGGGGTTTGCTTAAGATAGTGATATTTTGATTATTAAAAATCATGAAATTATTTCCTAAGACTACTCTGGCCATAGGAAACTCACATGAATATTTTTAAAATTTTCTGAAGTACATGCNTAAAGCACATGCAATTTTCTATAATTATTTGAACAGAAAATGCATCAAAACTTAGAAAATTACATCTCTATCTAGAGATCTCCTATGTCTTTGGAAAAATACTTAAATTGTTCACTTAGACAGAGAATACAACATATAAAAAATTTGAGTTAAGGTATTAATTCTATATGAATGGAGAATTGAAAAACCCCTAACCCTAATTTATTTTTCAAAAATAATTCATGCATCAAATTAATGTANGGAAGGGGGATTTGATGGGGCTTTGGCTTCTTTCACTCTTGTGAAGGTGTAGCGCCAATCTATTGGAAGTTTGGTTATGTGTAGGTTGAGATTGGATTTTGTCTTGGTTTCAGGCAAGAATTCAAGCTCAAAATTGGATTGCCATTNATAGTAATTTAAAAGGTGTACTTGTCAATTCTTTTCGTTCCTCAATCTGAAAGGTTAGTTTAGGNGAAAGTCCTATAGCTAGACCTAGGCTACTAAAGAAATTTCTAGACCTCAACCAAAAGTGAGGTCAACAGTGTATATATATAATTTTGCAAAGAATTTAAACTACATGAGTAGATGAAGGTGTAGCTACCAAACCCCAAGTTATGTTTTTATTGAGCCTTTGAAGATCTTATTAGATGATTCTAGGACAAAATATGGCAAGTTCAACTTGTCCTTCAAAATATCCTAAATATTTCAAAATGCTTGGGTTATGACCCTGAACTACTTCAAAGATCTCTTGAATTATTTTGAGTTTAATTCTTAACTTATCATATTGTTCCACTAATCATCCGAGCTTCGAGTGTGACTACTTCGTTGCCCAATGAAACTTGATAATTTAATTATCTTAAAGATATGATACTTAATCAATTTGACACTTTGCTTAAGAGTTATATGGATGAATGCCCTTGAGGCAAGCACAAGTCATTAAAGATTTGTTGCTCATCACAAATGGGCCTGGAGTGCTTAAGAGGTGTTAGTCCCCCGATCATATTATATTCTATATTCAATCAATTGAGTTTAGACATCGAGCCTATGTCACTACCAAGCCCTTAGCAATCATAAAAGGGGGAAAATATGGTGTTTAAAACTTTTGTTTAAGTTCTATTTATTCTTATTGACAGATCATATCATCATCAATTTTAGGTTTAAGATAGGTGAATTACCATCTTCCTAACATAAGCCCATCACTTAAGAATCATTTGATCTTAATTGACTTCTAAGTCATGATTATTAGGGAAATTATGATTTTGTTGATATGTGAAAGTTGGTAGGTGAGTTTCTACAATTAACTTATTGTATTTTAATCATGAAGACATATTCATTAGAATCAAAATTACCCATCCCAAATGGTTAATCCTAAATTTTGATTAAGACAAAAAAATCTAAAATTATCTCTGCCCTTTGGGCTTTTCATCTTATAATTCTTCAAGAAAAATACAAATGGCCTTGAAAATTTTTTAGTATCCCATCCATGGTAAAAAAAAAAGATTTGTCAATGATAATTTATTTAATTAATCAAAGTGAAGTTTTAAATTATGAACAATTCTTGGAGGTTTTCCTAGGTGAGAAGAATACTTAGATAAAATTTTGAGATTTTTTGAATAATGTAGTAATTATTATAATTATTTAAAGGACATTTTTAATGATTATTTAAATACAAAAAATATGTTTCAATTTTTAAAAATCACTTTAATATTTTTATTAAACCCTCATAAGTCCAAGAAAGTCAAAGGAACAAATTTTATATTTTTATAATTTATTTGGAATTTCTATAATTATTTTAATGTAAAATAAGAAAAATGCATTTTAGGCCTTTAGAAATTTATTTTTAATTTGGAAAAATAAAAATAAAAAAAGTTTTAAGGTGTCTTAAGTGATCAAGTAATAATTGGACACATTTTGAACTACTTTTTGTGTTTTTAAAAATTTTGATTATTTTAATTATTTTTAATTCAAAATATACTTTAAAAATAAAATATTTTCACAAAAATAATATTGACTTTTAGTAAAAGCCCCTGATCACAAGGAACTCAGAAAATTATTTTTCATAATTTTTGTAAGCTTATTTAATTTAATATAATTTATTTGGTGCAAAAATACCATTTTTTCTTACAAAATCCACTTTAATGGCGAATTCAACTTAAATGAACTTGCAATTTTTACAATAAGTTGAAATAATTTTTATGAACAATGCGGAATTTATTTTGTTAATATTTTATTTATATTTAATTTAAATAAATTAATATAAGGTAAAAATATATACTAATTAACACAAATATACAAAATTATTCAAATCATCAAAATACTTTTCCTAAGCTCTTATGAATATAGGAAACCTATCAAACTTGATCCCACAATTTATTTGAGGAACATTTTAATTTATATGATTAAGTAAAGACGAAGTGACCACTTAGGCTTGAAAATTAGGGTTAGAAGCACAGAAGTGCTCTCTGACTTTGGGAAAATCAGAGGAGGCGGCCACTACCATGGGGAATTAACCATAAAATTTCAAGCCATGGTGATTAGTATTTAATCATAATGAATTAAAATACCTAACAGAGAGAGTATTTAATTAATTAGAAATCATATATATGCAAATATTTATTTTTTGTTTTTGTCCACATTATTCTCCTCTGTTCACTGACTAAGAGGGTATTTTTCTTTAATTTTTATGATTTTTCTATGCAAAGTTATGATTTTTCAAAGATCAGGCACTAAAATAAATAAAAAATCCTCTCATTTATTTACTTGTCCACGCGACACCAGCTCAACCTCATTTGCCCTAAAGTCTCCATGCGGCGCTCCGCCATTTAACACCCCCAGCCACATAACCACTTCGTCAGCCCAACTTTTCTCTCTAAAGATTCATCCGGCTATATCACAGTCGTCCGTGCAATAAACGTGCAATCAGAAGGCTCTTAGTCATCGTCCATAAGTGACCTAACCCGTAAGCAGTTCACACTAAAACCTTAAGATCTTCATCTAGACTCAACCAAATCACATGGGGTTTATTTATAAACATTAATCTACTTAAGAAGAATATATATATTGGGATTATCAAGCATGAAATCAAGCCATTACACAAGGAGAATTAAAAGAAGCTCGGGTTAGAGTTAGAGCTCGATACCTTTGTCTAAAAGGGGAGGCCTCAATCAGATGGTTGTGGTAGCTTCAATTGGGTCCAACTAATCTCTAGATGAAGTCTCAAAGTCCTGGTGAATTGTCTAGATATGATTTTGATCAAACTCAATTTCAGATGTTGGTCTAGAGCTAGTTTAGAGGTTGTTTGAGAGGAGGCTTTTGTATGGAATCAAATTCTCTCACTTTGGAGATGGCGTGTACATAGTTAATTGAAGTTTAGTTCACTGTGGAGTTGTGGAGAATNCAAATTCTCTCACTTTGGAGATGGCGTGTACATAGTTAATTGAAGTTTAGTTCACTGTGGAGTTGTGGAGAAGAATCAACCTAATTTTGAGCTCAAAATTGAGCTCTCACAGAGAGAACCAGAGGGTGAAGATGGTTGGCTTGAGCTTAAGAATGCTTGGAGAGTCTCTAGTGAGATTTTGGCAGAATTTCCCTGAGGATTTTGGTTAGTCTCCTTTGTCCATTGAAAAGGTGCTTTAAATATAGGAGCTTAGGGTGTAGCTCAGAGCTTCAATTTGGGTTCAATTAAGTGCTTATGTGGAGGGCTTCAAAATTCCAAAAACTAATTAATGTTGGACACATTGGATGAGTGAAATTAGGTTTGAATTAAAGCATGGTGGCACTTGATTTTTTTGTTTTCTAACCACTAGGCCTGCTGGCAAGGCCAGGGGTGGTGGCCAGACGAGTCAGGGGAGCCTGGGGGAGGGTTAATTATGATTAACATTTAATGGTTTGTCATGATGGTAGTGATATCTTTGATTATACCCAAAAATTGGATGAAATCCCTTATTTTAGGGAACCATTAGTCTATACCCACCTTGGCTAGTTTAGGTGGGTCTAGGCTAGTCACTAGAGTGTACTTGGTGGCCGTAGTGTCATTAATTTGGTCATTTGGACATGGCTAGGTCAATATCGGTGAAGGGGTCAATTTGAGTCAACTTGGCTTAAAGTTTGTTTGGGTTAGGCTAGCCATAATATTGAGCTTAACTAATTGATCAATTTGGTGTAGATAATTTTCATGAAGAGTTTAGAAAAGATTTGGGGTGATTTTGAATTGATTTGGTGGGTCAATTTCAAAGAATTTGGAGATTTGATGAATTTCGGTATGTTGGGCTAGACTTTGGCTTAGGTTGGGCTAGAATTGGGTTAAGTCCAAATTGATGGTTGGAAATGATCTAGGGGAATATCAGGAAGAATTCTCAATCCAAATTTGGTGTCAATTTTGGGGTTTGGACATTCAATTTGGTGGAATTTGGGCATGAAGTTAATTTGGGGATTTTAAATTTGGGTTAGAATTGAGTGGAATTGAAGCTTAAGAAAGAACAATTGAGGGCTCAGTTTTGCATGTAGAATTTTTTTAAGAGTTTAGGATCCAAATTAAGGCAGTTAAATTTGTCATGGGGTTCAATTGGGTGAGATTGGCTCTTATGTTCAAAATTTGGGGTTTTGGCTTGGATCAAAATTGAGCTCAAAGCATGGATCAATTAAGCTTGTAATTAGTTTGAAATGATCATAGACATGATGAATGTAATTTTGTAATTGAAATTGGGGAATATTGGGATTAAATTGATGGACATTTGAGATGAATTGGGGTAATTGGGCCTTTAAAAGCAATTTGGGGTTTTTGGTTAAAAGTGGTCAAATTGATCAAATTGGGTTCAATGGAAGGGTTCAAATTGGTTTTGGGCACAATTGAGATGTTTTTTGTGGTTTTTGGAAAGTTTGAGCCGTCAAGAGTTTTTTTTGTAATTTTGGCAAATTTAGGGGTATTTTGGTAATTTTGGCAACATTGGGTGGTTTGGCGAAATTTGAGTGTTTTGAAATGGTCTGAGATAATTTTTGAACAAATTTGGATATTTTGGGTGAAATTAGAAATTTTGGTCGAATTTAGGGTTTGGGGGTGTTTAGGTAATTTGGTGGGCAAAAGGCCAAGTTGGATAATTTGGTAAAATTGGGATGCCAACCACTCTATGTGAGCCATGGGCCAATGGAATCCCCATTTGGGTCCTCAATGTACTTATCCTAGCTTGACCCCAGCCTAGGGCTAGTAGGCCTAGGGGACCATCTGCATGAGTCTCCCGAAGGATCAAGGGATCAAAGTCAAAAAATTTTGGGTGTAGGGTTATGAATGAAAGTGAGTGAAAGTGAGTGCAAGTAAATGAACCAACTCCAGAACAACACCAAGGAACAACCATAAGCCCAAGCAATCCTATGGGGACTCACCTTGAGTTCTCCCATATTGACCACACCTACTAACTGCTAGAGGTTATGACCAATATGTTGAACTCCAAGTTGAGAAAAGAATGGCTTAGAGTTTCTAATGGTGAGGGTTCCTTTTCTAGTATTCTAAGAATAGTAAAAAAAAAGTCCAATGGCTAGACCGTAGGCTACTAAAGAGAAAAAACTAAACCTCAACCAAAAGGGAGGTCAACAGAATCCAATTAACCTCTCTTTTAGAAAATAATGGTAAAACTAAAAGTATTCAAATCGTTGACCATTGGGAGATGAAACTGACTTGATTGATTTAAATGTTTGGGATATATGTTAGGAAGTCAATAATCCACTAATATGGATTACAAAAAATATGTTTAAATCAAAGGTTAATATTTTAATTAAATATTTTTAGTACAACTTCTTTACAAAATTACACATTTAACCTAGAATCTTTTAAGCTTCGTTGTAAGCTAAGCTCAATATAAAGAAACTTAAGGGTTACTTGGAAGATAAACAAGGATTAATGCCCTTCAAACACTACAAGCTTATGCTTGTGTGTCCACTNAGCTTGGATTTGGTTTATTTTGGTCACATCAAAAGTTAATTTGAGTTTAGGATTGAAATTGGGCTCAATTGTAATCAAATTGATAAACATTTGAGATGGATTTGGGGAATTTTGGGTTTTTAAAGGGCAAATTGGGGATTTTGGTTAAAGATGGTCAAATTGGCCAAATTGGGTCATGTGGTAGTTTAAATAAATGAAATTGGGAATATTTGGGATTTATTGAGATTTTATGGGAATTTTTGGAATTTTGGGATTTTGGGCCAAAGAGGGGTCCCAAGGGCAATTAGGTAATTTGGGAGTGTCTGGGGCAAAAGACACAAGCTGGGCATTTCAAGTAGAATTGAATAGATATCCATTCGAAATGAACCATGGATCATTAAAATCCCCATTTTGGGTTCTTATGTATTGGTTTTAGCCAGGGTATTGTGAGGATATTGTGTATCTTAACTCCAAACCAACACCCAGGGTCAGTCCTAAGGCCAAGTAGTCCTATAGGAACTCTTCTTGAGTTCTCTCATAATGATCTTTCCTACTAAGTGCTAGAGGTTAAGGTCAATATGTGGAACTTCAAGTTGAGTAAAGAGAAGAGTTTTGAATTTCTAATGGTGAGGGTACCTTTTCTAGTTTTCTAAGACTAGTCAGTAGGAAAGTCCTATGGCTAGACCTAGGCTACTAAAGAAGTTTCTAGACCTCAACCAAAAGTGAGGTCAACAAGTAGTTTTGAAAATCTTAAAATTCTGTAAACTAATTCATTCAGAAAGGGTTATCTTTAGAATTTAATATTTACATTTAAGAATAGTTACTATCCTTATATTTAAAATTTGCATTTAGGAATAGTTGCTAGATAAAACACCATTTTAATCGACCAAACTAAGGACTAATAGTAGTAAACTAGAATTTGACTAAGAACATCTTTCCTCGCTTCCTCATGGGATTGATAATCGGGGTATAATCAGAAAGTCCTATATTACTTGATGAATATGTATACTTGCATTTATATCATTGTGACTATATAGAATATATAAAATTAAGCATATAAAAAAGTCATATCAAGTTTTTGGTGCCGTTACCGGGGAAGCTTTGGTAAGAACTTTAGGAGAATTTTAGTTGAAGTAATTCGGCTTATACATGAAAAACTGTAGTATCGTAGAAACTATTTTTGTATGAAAGTTTTTTTGGTATGAAAAAGTTTTGTGAAAAAACTATTTGTGTCAAAACAAGGCGTTTGTGAAAATGTTTTGTTGTGTTGAATATATCTTTTCTTTTATTCATTTAATTGTTAGTGTTATGTTTGTTGTCTTGCACATGCAAAATAATGAATCTGCGGGACTTGTGACTTATGATCCTGAGTTAGAAAAAAGAAAAAAAATCAAAAAATAGAAAGGACTTGAAAAATTAAAAATGGAAATGATAAACATTCAAAATAATAACTTAGAAAATCATCATAAATCTTTGAGGGATTATATAAATCCTACGACAGATATAATTCACTCAAGTATGCAAACCGCTGTTGTAGAAGCTGACTCATTTGAAATAAATCTAGATATTATCCAACTGGTGCAGAACAATCAGTTTGGGGGAACTCCTTCAGAGGATCCCTTATTACACTTATCTAGTTTTCTCGAACTTTGTGCTACATTTTGTTATAACCACATGTCAGACGATGCTGCTAGACTAAGGCTTTTTACTTTCTCACTAAGGGATAAGGCTAAAATGTGGTTATACTCATTAGCACCTGACTCTATTAAAATTTGGGAAGAGTTAACTCATAAATTCCTAACTAAGTATTTTTCACCTTCAAGGACTACTAAACTTAGAAACGATATTATCTCATTTTGTCAGTATGAAGGGGAATCAATATATGAAGCATGGGAAAGATTTAACGAACTCCTAAGAAAGTGTCCACATCATGCTCTGCCCAATTGGTTAATCATTCAAACTTTTTATAATGGGTTAGTAGAAACCCTTAGGTTTATAATTGATGCTGCTGCTGGTGAATCATTAATGTTAAAATCATTTGATGAAGCATATGCGTTAATTGAAGAAATGGCTACAAATGAATTTCAATGGCACTCTACAAGGGTAAATCCTAAAAATATATCCAGTGTTCATGATACAGATGCGATTGCAATTCTTGCATCTCAGGTTGTTGCAATATCAAGGAAGTTGGACCAATCTGGAATGAACCAACCTCAATTTACTCCAGTAAGTGAGAAAAGTTCATTAGGGCATATTATTGATTCTAACTTATCATATAAGACTTTAAATACCATAAATAACTCGTATTCTAACCTTTACAACCCAAGTTGGAAGAACCATCTAATTCTAACTGGTATCACACTACTTATGGTGGAAACCAACAATGAGAAAATAATCATGCAAATCCTAATGGAAGTTGGAATAATCAGGGGAACACATTATAAACCTTCATCTTCACGGTACTCTAAAAATGAGAAACAATTTGAGGATGAGAAGTTGTCTATAGAAGAAGTGGTATTGCAAATGGGAAACCAATTGCATGGTCAAAATGCTGTGATTAGAAACATAGAGAATCAACTTGGACAAATTGTTAATTCACTTTGCAATAGACCCCAAGGAACACTTTTTAGCAACACTGAGATCAACCCTAAAGAGAATAATAATGAACAAATAGAAGTTGTCCAATTAAGAAGTGGAAGTGAGAAATAGGATATGGTCAGAAAAGAGAAAGGAGTTATGAAAGAAACAAAGAAAAATAAAAGACCCAAAGAACATGTTTCTAAGGATCTAGAAAAATCAATATCTCCAGCTAAAATCAATTTAAAAAGACCACCACCTCCATTTCCTCAAAGATTTAGACAACATGAGTTGAATAAACAATTTTCAAAGTTCATGGACAAACTTAAGAAGTTAACGACAAATTTTCCTTTCGCTGAAGCTTTGGAACATATGCCTAGTTATGCAAAATTTATGAAGGAGCTATTAAAAAAGAAAAGGAACTTTGGGGATTACGAGATAGTTGCACTAAATGAGGAGTGCAGTGTTATATTTCAGAAAAATCCTACTGAGAAACTTAAAGATCCTTCTAGCTTAATAATTCCTTTGTATTTAGAGAAAGATTATGTGGAAAAACTTTATGTGATTAAGGATCAAGCATTAATGTGCTGCCTCTATCTATATTTAAAAGGTTAGGTTTAGCTGATCTTTCTACCACTACTATAACCCTTCAATTAGCTGATCGATATATCATTTATCCAAAAGGGGTTATAGAAGACGTCCTTGTTAAAGTGGATAAATTTATCTTTCCTATGGACTTTATTGTATTAGATATGGTGGAAGATAAAGAATATCCCATTATTTTTGGGAGACCTTTTCTTGTTACTGTACAAGCTATGATAGATGTGCAAAAAGTAAAGTTAACTATGAATATTAATGAGCATGAAACCACTTTGGATGTTCTAAAGGCTATGAGTATCCAACTGAGAGAAAAGATGATGATTACTTTTAGATGGATGAAATTGATTATCTAAGTAAAAACCAATTCCAAAAATGCTTTGAGAGTAAGTTAACTGATGAGATCGAAATGGACTTTCATGATGAGTCTAAAATGTTGTTTAAAGAAGACTGTATGTAGGTTCAAGAGAGGAGTGAAATGATGGACGTTACCGAAAATAGTAAACTTTAAATTTCATCGATTGAAAAATCTCATGAACTTAAAATGAATACACCCTATAAAATTTTAAAGCCTACATGTATAGAGAATTCATCTACACCATTAGTCTTTATATCATCAAATTCGACTCAATCACAACATGAACCTAAGTTGAATGATAAAATCAGTAAAAGGTATCCTATGAAAGAGTTATTCAAAGTCAATGAATGGCATATTCCGTGGTATACAAACAAAATGAATGAGATTCTAATGTTGGGGCAAATTATTAATGCAATTAACAATTACCCCCCAGAGATTTTACCTAGTGACCCTGAGATAAATTCTAAAGAAATGAATGATAAGAAATTTAAAATTATTGAACTGATATTTAGAAGAGAATTTGAGGATATATTTCAAAAGAACTTTGAGTTGAGAGATGAGGATAAGTATATTAAAAGACTAATGGAAAAAATTTCTGAAGAATTAGAAGATAACTTGAAAGTTAAGAGTAACCTAGAAGAATTTGATCTAAAATTTGAATTATCTAGAGAGAATCTGATCCAAAATTTGGGAGATCGTGAAGTAGCTTAAAAAGATCCATTTTTTATAAAATTTAAGGATGATATTAATATAAAAATTGAAAAAATTACTAAAAAAATATTGGATCTAGAAAGAAATATGAGGAACAAGGATATGAATTAATCTGAAAAGGAAGAGCTGAAAGAAAATTTTAAATTTGATGACTTTGTAAGGATCCGTGGATCTAAAAAAGATTGAGCAATTAATCAAGGATTACTTAATTGGAATTTTGATCCAGGTGGAATCATTTATCAGGCTAGCGACATTAAACCAAACACTTTATGAGAGGCAACCCATAGTTATCAGTGTGGTTTGATTTAGTATGCTTAAGAGTCATGATTGTTAGTGTTATATTATGTTTTCTTTAGTGTGGATTGATTAGTTTGATTGATGATTGGTGGATGTTTGGATTGTTAGTGGTTTGATTTGCTTTTTATGTGTCATGTGGGAGGTGATTTCTTATGTTCTTATTATGGTTAAACTTGTACATTTTCTTGTAGTAGTTGGATTGATGGGTCCACTACAACTCGGGTCTAACCCAGACTTGAGTTTTAAAAGCGACATTATGAATTTATCAAAATCTCAATTTTATTACTTCCTTTCTTTAACCTTGTTTTCATTTGGTAGGAGTAGCTAACTTATTTAATGAGTAATATGTGGATGAATTTACACTATCCTTATAACTATTAGAGGTGCTTAATTTAAAATTAGATTATGCCTGAGATTGGTGCAAAGGAGCCAATATATCAAGAATAATTTTATCTTTGGGATTAGAATCTATTAAATCATTTATAAGTACCCAATATATTTGTATAGTGATTCTAATAGAAATTAGAAGTAAGTTAGTGAGATGTGATGAGTTAAAGAAAGAATTGACCTCATTTATAATGTGTGTTTGTTTTTGTGTTAGAATAATAGGACTTGAAGAACATTTTTATATTCCAATGCTGAGACATGTTATGCTAGTTAGACTTTTATTTAGTTAATTTCATTTTGGCATGTTCAGTTTAGATTTACATTCTACTACATGTTCTCTATCCTGATAAATAATTGTAGATGTCTTTGATAGACATTTGTGGTAGATGGAATTTCTAAACTATTTTTCTTCCTACTTATATTTTCTTGCACTAAAAGCTATACATGTTAAAAATCAAGTTTGGGGTTTCGAAGAAAAATAGATTTTAAAGCTAAGTATACTTCCTTTTAGTTTAGTATTATTGCATGCATGTTTTAGGCTAGATTTACATTCTCCTGCAGTCATTCTATCCTGATTATGAATGTATATAAATTTGAAAAGATATTGTAGTAGCTACATTTTTGGGGGAAATTACAAGATATGTTACATTCTCCTGCAGTCATTCCTTCCTGCTACATTTTATGGAATTAATTGTAAAATATTTAAAATGCAAGTTTGGGGGAAAAGAAAATTTCTTTTGAAAAGAAGTAAACTAAATTTTATTTGTCCTAATTAACTATATTTTTAAAATTAATTTAACATGACCTTGGATGTTAAAGCTTAACTTTAAATGACTATATTTATGTTTGTAAATATTATGGTAAATTTAGGTAAAAGTTTTTAATAATAAAGATTAATTCTAAAGTTAAAGATATTTGGAATGAAAGGATAAAGAAATTGTATTTTTGAAGTATTAAGAATTTTAGAGTTTCATGTAAGAAGAAAAGAATGAAATTTATGAAAAATCATAAATTAATGTATAAAGTGAAGAAAAGTAAGGAGTTTTGACTTTAAGAAGAGGATAGTGAAGTTCAAAATTATTAAAAGGCTATCCAGATATAGTAATCCTCACTTGAAAAAAAAAAGAGAAGAAAAAAAAGAAGAGAAAAAGAAAAAGAAAAAAATGGGAGAAAAAGAAAAGAAAAATGAGTGAGGAAAAGCTTGAGGTGATGCTTAATAAAAAATTGGCTTTACTTGAATCAACTTAAGGAAAAGACATTATTACATTTTCTAAACTTGTATTGAAGTATCAGTAGCATTACTAGTAAAATTCTCATGAAGTTCTTTTTCATATGAATGTTCTAAATATCCTTGAAATAACAAATTACAATTCTTTTTGAACTGAATAGAAATTCAAAAATTTTAAATATGATTACTAAGTATTCTTAAACTTAGAGTTTGAATCTAAATTATTAAAGGTTTTTCTTAAATTTTACTATTTTATTTACTAAAAAAAAAGTATAGAAGTTTATAAGTTAATCTCTATCTTAATTTATATTTTTATGTAGTAAAAGGGTTACTTGAGGACAAGTAACATTTAAGTTTGGGGGATTTTGATACACCTAAAAAATGTGCAATTTTTCATATGTTTTTAATACATATATTTGGTGATTTTCAATGATATTGCACTTTAAAGGAAGGTATTTTGTATATTTTTGGTTTCAGGTATAAAAAAAGGAGTTTTGAAGAAAAAGAAGCAAAAATGATGCAATTTGGAAAGAAAATTTTGTCCTGGCACATTTCGATATGTCTTTCTATACACAATCTCTTTTACACTTCTCACATATTTTTGAATGAAATTACACTTTAAAGAAAAGTTGTTTTTATGTTTTTTCATAGGTCTATTTATTAGGAATGCAACGCAACTAAAACAAGGCAAAGCGGAGGTAAAATGGAGCCAAACGAAGAAAAATGGTCGAGCTGCGCTTGGCGCCGGCGGCACTGAAGAGCAGAAAAATAATGAGAAAATGACGCCAACAGCACCCAGAATGCCGGCAACGGCATCCGAGACGGTCATGGATCAATTTTTGGTACTTTTTGATATTCTAGAAGGTTCTCAAGTGATTCAAACACCCCATGAAGCAATTCAATGAATCTGGACACCTGGATAAGACTCTTGAATGAATAGACATGTCTTTTGGATGAATAGATTTGTCTCTTGGAAAAAAAGGAGGGAATTTGTGTCTCTTTAAAAAAGAGGGCTTGGCTCCTCTCACGGGCATGCGTGTATGTGTGTGAGTAAGAAAATGTGGAGAATATTTAGTGATCTTAGAATAAAAGTAGAAATGTAGATTTCTACCTTTATTGGAGAGATTGGTGAGGAGATTTTGAGAGAATTTTTAAGGGAATGTTCTAGCATTGCATGGATCGGCGGGAGACTTTGTGGGAGAGATTTTCATCTTTCTTTCAAGTGGAAAAAGCTAAGTATTGTGTTCTTCATTATCTTATAATTTTGTAAACACTTATCTAGTGGATTTACTTTGATGTAATGAAGTCTTTTATTGTGTTTTCTTCATGTTTTGTGATGTGTTTCTCTTACTCTTTCTTCTTCTTAGGAAATAATGGCATGAGAGAATTATGTCATTATTTTTCTTTAACTTTTCCCTTACAACGAGTAGGATTCATGTTTTGGATTTTGGGATGCATGCTTGAAGAATTTTTAATTAAAAATGTGATGGTGTTTACATGCACTTCATTTACATTACAATAAAGGCCTGTTGTAGTGTTAAAATTAGTTGTAATTGCTTTAAGACCTGAAAGGATGGTGTAATTCTCAACAAAGTAGAACGACATTCAAATTCCATGGATGGTGAAGTTCATGGAGGTTAATGCAAATAAATAGGGAAATATACTTTGATGGGCGTAGAATTGGAGATTTTAGGGTGACAGACTAAATTCCCCAATTCGGACTTAGTATTTAAAGAACTAAAGCTAGAGTTAGCCTTCAAGGGAAGGGAAGTGGGAGCTCTAAAGTGGGAGCCAGTATCCTCCTAGCCTAGCCATAGATTTAAGGACTAAACCTAAGATTAGCCAATGATTTTCCATAACACTAAATTAGGGTAGAGAATTAAAATTGCTCATATTTGGCACATACAATTTTTAATGTATCTCATTCCATTACATTATCCAACTCACTACATAAGAATAGTAGTTTTGAAAATCTTAAAATTTTCCAAACCAATTCATCCCCAAATGGGTTATTTTTAGAATTTAATATTTACATTTAGGAATAGTTACTATCCTTATATTTAAAATTGCATTTAGGAGTAGTTGCTAGATAAAATACCATTTTAATCGACATTCCAAACTAAGGACTAATAGTAGTAAACTGGAATTTGACCAAGAAAATATTTCCTTGCTTCCTCGTGGGATCGATAATTGGGGCATAATCAAAAAGTCCTATATTACTTGAGCGATACGTATACTTGTGTTTATATCATTATGACTATATAGAATATATAAAATTAAGCATATAAAAAGTCGCATCAATCTGTAATGTGTATATGTCCCTCTTGAACCAAATTACCCTTCTTCCATTGACATACTTTACCTATTTTTGTATTGGGAAAGTACGGCCAACTCTTTAGACTTCACGACTGTCTATTCAATCACCTTTGAACAGATGGGTTCAAGAGGCCATTAAGGACTTTTTAATCTTCATGTGGGGTCGGACCATTATAGGTGTGTTGGTGGATTAGTTCCACCTGGGCATTATGCGTTGTTAAGTTGGTCTCGCATTGGGTCTTAAACACTTCACATCTCCTTTTCGACTTTAATTTGCTATTCTAAAATTTAAATCAAATAGTGTTGTGCTATGCACGCTTTAAAATTTTCTTATATTAATTAAATTTTTTGCTTTTAAATTACCTTTTTACTAAACATTTTAAAATCCCCACAAACTAAGACTTACCCGGTCTACAAATCAACCTCTATTAATTTTTAGTGCTTACCCTACGATCATGAGGTATTGGCCAAATAGCTCACCCCAGAGCTTTCTCTTTTTAAAGCTGCTGTAATGGCCTACCCAACGCTAACCTTTTCTTCCAACTTGCCGACAAGCCATGAAGCCCGCAATGTTGCTCCTACCTTTAAGTTCAAAGATGGATTTGAAGATCTCGAGGTCATCCCTAAGAATGCCCCGTTTGTCATAATGAAAGTCACCGCTCTAGAAATTCAGGCACCATCTGCTGAGTTCAACCTTAACTGTCTTCAGGACTTCCCTTCTTATAAAAAGGCCAAGACTACTGTTGCCACTACGACAACTACCAAATCTGCTATCTCCGCTCCTTCTAAGGGGAAAGAAGTAATAATCATCAAAGGTCTGACTGAGGGATTAGCTGTCCCACCCACCATCAGTATTTTAAATCAGATCGAGTTTAAGAACTACACCACTAACCCAAACTCAAAGGAGAAACTGCAATAAGAGAGTTCAGAGGGCCATTAAAGCCCAAGCTTCTGAGGAGATACCCGTTAAGGAAGATCCTCATGAAGATGAATCAAGATTACTGGAAACATATTCACTTCTGCGGGGAAGTAGATTTCATTCTCTAATAGATACCGATGGATACGAGAGTATCCAGAAAATTGCTGCCACATTACCAACACTTCATGGACAGGGTATGGAGAAAACGAAACATACTCTTGTCACCCAAGAAAGTTTAGTTTTTCAGAGAATAGCTGCCAAAGAGGGCTACTTAGTTAATGAATTACTTAAAAGAGTGGGACATGCAATTTCCCCTCGTATGAAGAAAAAAAATTTAAGGGAAGTCAAATTTTCCAGACGATCTCATAAATCAACTAAAAGTCCGCCTGTTCATATTACCGTCTGTTTCCGCTTCAGCAGCAGAGTCAACACTGCTATTGTCACCACAGATTCTACCACTATTAGGACCACAAGCAGTCGACCAGTTAAGTCAAGACTGGGTCTGACAACCCTACTGATCACCCACTTCAAAGACATTCCTAAAATTTTGAAGGAAAAGATGAAGAAATTACCCACTATTGTAGTCGATCTGCACCATGGGGAGCATACTTCCCTTTGACATACTGATGTTTCTGCTAGGACACTCTGTTCTGAGACATCATCATCAAAGAAAAAGGTGTGGATACCCAAGGTCGCTATACCGATAAAATCCAGTAAGCCTGCAAGGCAAGAGCATGGAATGAAGCCAGGGTTCAAAGTATCTGACATTATCGCAGCAATTGCCAGCGAGACGGAAGAGCAAGAGGAGGAGGTCCAGCAGAGTCCTACAGATCTTAAGATATACACAAAATCAATAATCAAAGAAAAAGTAGAAAAGCTCAGAGTCGAGATTTCTGAGTTAGCTTGAGAACACGGAGTTTTCATCAATGATGATGATGATGATTTTGACTATAATGCTTACCTCGAAGAAGATTTCCTGGATGTCCATGTCATTGAAACTAGAGCCACTACATCTGTCTGCGAGGCACAACCTCTTATCAAAGACAATGTAGTTGATGAGCTGCATAGGGCTATCCTTCTAAGGGATGAGCAAGTCAGCCAACTAGAGAAAAGAATAGAAGAAATGGCCACAACCATGAGCGTCATGGCCACCATTCAAGGGCAATCACAAGCACTGCAATTAGCCTCTCCAGAGGCCAACCAACCACAAATCATGCACATCATAGATGAAAGAAGAGAAGTTGCCTCAGCAAATAGGGATGAGCAACCAAAGAAGGATTCTCCATCGAGCGCCATGCCAGAGAAGGAATTTAAGCAAATGGTTGAGCGTGTTCAAGAAGCCTTAACCCAATCTAAGGGTGGTGCATTGATTCTAAAGGGTAGACCCTATATGGAGGAATTCGATGTTGTACCATTTCCCAAGGGTTTAGTGTCCCCAAAATTTAAGATATTTGATGAGACTGGAAATCCCAGACAGCACATAGCACATTTTCGAGATAGTTGTGGCAACAAAAGAAGTAACGAAGCTTTACTCTTCCAACAGTTTGTCAGCAGCTTGTCAGGGATCGCCTTCGATTGGTACGCTGATTTACCCAACGGATCAGTTAAAACATTTGTCGAGCTGGAAAAATTATTTGTGAAGAGATTTGCTAGAGCACAACACCATGTCTCTATAACATAGCTCATGATGGAAAAGAGAAAGCCCAACGAGACTTTGGTGGATTACTGGAGAAACCTTAGCATGAAATGTGAACCTCAGCTACATGAACATCATGCAATTGAGATCTTTCTCAAAAGAATTCATGGGCAAATAGTTTTCATGCTCAAAGGACTCACCATCAAATCCTTCAAAAAGCTACTCAGTAAAACCAGCAGTCTTCGAGAGGAAATTAAACATATGTATTCTCACAAGAAATCTAAGGCAACCAGAGTATTTGAAAAGAAGTCAGGAACAGTAGCTACTATTGACAAAGGAAAACAACTAATGAAGATATATCCAGAAAATCCACACCAATCTTCATCACAGCATGCTTTGAAACAGAGTAACCAGTCCAACCAGTGACTGCCTCAAGAAGGATCACCTCAAACAGGGAATAAGAGAATATCTCTGGTAGAATTACAGAAAATGGTGTATTCTTTCAAAGATGAAGCTGTATCCAAAATGTTCAGAAGTCTGATGAAGAAACCTGAGTTCAGACTACCATATCCAAAGAAACCCAAAGAGGTCGACAAGAAGGATCAACCGAATTATTGCCCATACCACAGATTGCTTGGGCACACCATAGAAGAATGTTTCTTCTTTAAGGATTGGCTCGAAGGGAATATAATGATACCATAAGAATATTTAGAAGAACCTAAAAATGGTTCAATAAATATGATTTCAACCGAACCAATCTCCCCGATTGATCTATATACTAGAGAAGATGGATGGAGTACGACTTGGGATGAGCTCAAGAGGGTCCTAAATCAAATATAGGATTCATCGAAACAATCTTCCATATATACCAGAAAAGATGAATGGAATGAATTTTGGAACAAATCTTCCAAGAAAATATTGAATTAAATCCAGAATGCTTCAAAACAAGCCTCCGTTCAGAATCTTAAGCCTGCCAAACCCAAGATGAAGATTTCACCAGGAGATTCATTATCGTCAAAGACAAAGAAGAAGAAGAACACTAATACGAACATTGATAGTACAAGGGGTAGGATAGGGGCTGCCTTTACTAGATTGTTTATCTTGGATTTGGGGAAGAAAATCCTCGAACCCCTGACTTTGCATGATTATCTTTTTCCCCCTCCGGGGTCTTATGAATATAATGATTGTGATTTCTGCTACGTTATAACTGTTTTTGGTGATAACATAACTGATTATAACCAATCTAGCTTCAATCTCGAGCCCCAAAACAACCCTTAAATCGTAATTGATTCCAATGAACTCGCTCACAAGACCATAGAAGACATTGACAATACTGTTTACAACAGCATCGAGAGTGAGGAACCAATTCTCGAGCACCATGGTGAATTGTTTGCCATCAACTTAGATCTTCCTGATAAAGAAGAAACATCAAAAGATTCAACAATGATATCTCAAGAAGAAGAAATTACAGAAGTGAACTTAAGGAGCGAGAGAGTATTACCCCCAAGAATAGCTCCGACAGATGAAGGAAAATAAATAATAACTCGAGAAGAACTATCTCCAACTCCACCAGTGGAAGAACCACACAACCAAGAAAAAATTGGAGCATCATACAAAGTGGATTACAACGTGCTAGCTCATCTTAGGAAGTTACCGACCCGATTAAGAATCTACAACGCTCTGATCCTTTAAAAGGAGATGAGAGAGTCTCTGGTTACAAATTTGCTTGACCCAGAGATTTTCTTACCCCGATTGGCCAATACATCCTTAGATGAAGTTTGTTCATTGAAAGAATAGCCTGGGGTAACCTTCATAGATGAAGATTTGCTGCTCGATACTACCGACCACAATCATCCACTCTAGATCTTTGTTAACATCAGCAGATTTGTGTTGTCCAGAGTTTTAGTAGATCCTGGAGCATCTCTCAACTTGATGAGTCTACGGACACGACCTATTTGGACATCGAATCTAAAGAGTTTACGACCGATAAAATGATGTTATGAGGATTCAACCAAAAGGGAGAGAGAGCCCTTGGATCTCTTACACTGTTTATGAAGGTTGGAGAACTAGCAACAACCGTTAAATTTCATATCATTGACGTCGGGACCTCTTTTAATGCTCTACTGGGTCAACCGTGGATTCACAAACACAATATGATTCCATCATCCCTACACCAATGCATTAAGTACTACAAAGAAGGACAATAAAATTGCATCAAGGAAGATTTACAACCGTTTTCAGTTCTTGAAGTTGGTATTCATGAAGATGCCGCCTACTGCGCACCTCCGAAGAAAACTTTCTTCTCTCATGAAATTGTAACAAATAAAGTGAAGATTCAAAAAAATCACAAAGAGGAAGCCATTGAACTCCGCTTTAATGATCTTGCACCACTCCTTTATAACAAGTTGGTGGAGGTTCTTTTAGTTCGCACACCCGAGGTCGAGGCCGGCGACGTGGACGTGTAAGAATCAACTTAATCGTTGAACGGACTAGGCCAAGCATCAACATTGGTGATGAAGAGAGTTCCGAAGATGAAATAATGATGACAAAATAGAAGAAACCTCAATACAAGATATCCTTAGAAGATGCAAAGAAAAGTGAATATGAGACAATGTATGATCGGATATACCACTATGTAAATGTTATGACCCTTACTTTGATTCTCCCTCAAAAGGTTGAGAGTCTAGAGGTCAAGGAAGTCTGTAGTGTTGGTTCAAAGCAGATCAAATTTTATCATGCTTCTACATCTACTGATCTTGAAAATCATGTAAACTTGGATGATAATCCTAATGAATTAATGGAATTGCCTTTTGGTTACTTTTTCCCTTGTGTACAAAAGTTAATTTAATAGGGACACTTATTAAAACAAATCCCAAAAGAAAATTTTTAACTTTTTAAAAAATTATGAAATATTAAAAGTCGAACTCCCAACTCAAAAGAGGGTCTCGGATTTGGTACAATCGGAGCAGTTGATGATTCAGAATTTTGTATGGTTGTTATTAGTAAATCAGAAGAGGATTGCCTTGACATAGATGATGACTCTACTGATCAATTGCAAGAAGATGCTCCGCCAGAATTTAAAGAAGAAATCAAGTCAACTATTGATGAATTAAAGGAAATCAACCTCAGGATGGAAGAACAACCCCAACCCACTTTTGTGAATTCTTTACTCAATAATGAAGAATATTTACAATTAATCAAACGGTTAACAGAATTTAAAGATTGCTTTGCACAGAGCTATGAAGAAATGTCAGGACTGTCAGCAGAGGTGGCAGTTCATAAACTCGGGGTGGACAAGAATATAACCCAGTAAAATAAGCTCCCAAACGAATGCACCTCGAAATAGAGCAGCAAGTCATCGACGAGGTGAGGAAATTAATAGACGCTAACTTTGTAAAAGAAGATCAATACCCCACATGGTTAGCTAACATTGTACCTGTTAAGAAGAAAAATGGACAAATACTTGTTTGTGTCAACTTCAGAGATTTGGACAAAGCATGTCTAAAAGATGAGTTTCCACTACCAATACCGAAAATGATGGTGGATATCGCTTCAACACATGAAATTTTCTCCTTCATGGACGAATCATCAGGATACAACCAAATCAAAATGGCTCCCGAAGATGCAGTACTTACAGCCTTCAGAACACCTATTAGGATTTTCTACTACATAGTGATGTTGTTTGGCCTAAAGAACGCTGGAGAACCATACCAAAGTGCAATGAAAAAGATTTTTGATGACCTCATTCACAAGCAAGTGGAATGATACTTAGATGATTTGGTCATCAAGAGTAAACAAAAGATAGACCATTTGTATGATTTGAGGATCGTGTTTGAACGATTACGATGATATGACCTTAAAATGAATCCCTTAAAGTGCGCTTTTGGCGTAACCTCCGAGAAATTTCTAGGATTTGTTGTCTGTCATTAAGGAATCGAGATCGACCTAGATAAGATTAAAGCTATCTTGGAAGTTCCTCATCCTAAAACCCTAAAAAAACAACGTTCCTTTCAGGGGAAGTTGGCATATCTGAGACGCTTTATTTCTAATCTCTCAGGTAGGTGTCACCCCTTCTCAGCATTAATTAAAAAGGATGTTAAATTCATTTGGGAAAAGAAATGTCAGTGGGCCTTTGAGGACGTTAAAAAATATTTAATGACACCTCCTGCTTTGGCAGCCCCTATCCCAGGGAAACTGTTGATACTTTATACCACGGCCTTAGATGACTCTCTTGGAGCCCTCTTAGCCCAAGTCAATGATTAGGGTAAAGAAAACGTACTCTACTACTTGAGTCACCGCCCAATACTGACGGAGATAAGGTATCCATCTATTGAGAAGCATTGTCTAGCCTTGATTTTCGCCGCCTAAAAACTTAAAAATTACGTACTTTCTTATAAGATTACCCTAATTTTAAAAGTTAATATGTCTTAATATTTGAAGACCGGACCAACACTCTCCGGATGTCTAGCAAGATGGTCGATGATTTTATTGCAATTTCATATAACTTTTGTTCCCCTCCATGCTATTAAGGGACAGAATTTAGCAGACTTTATCGCTGCACACCTACTGTCAGCTGGGTCCCCTCTTAATGATGAACTACCAGATGAACAAATACTACAAATGGAATTTTCCAGTATGCAACACTGGGAGATGTACTTCGATGGAGCTTCATCAGCCAGAAAGGACAAAGGATCAGGTACAATTATACCAGGCAAAGCAGGGATCGATTAGATCTTTATCACGCTAGATAAGGGTATGTTGAGGTTCCATACCACCTAACAGAGCTGTGCACCAACAATGAAGCAGAATATGAAGCTTTAATCACTAGATTGGAATTGGCAGTCTCAATGTATATAACAAACAATGTCATCTATAGCAAATCTTAGCTTGTCATCCAGCAAGTCGTTGGACAATACAAAATTTTGAAACTACGGCTAGACGAATACCATCAGTACACGACGAAGCTGCTGGAGCAAATCCCAAATGTGACTTTCTACCAGATTCCTAGGTGAGATAATGCCCATACAGACGCTCTAGAAAAACTCGCTAAGGAGCTGGCGTGTTCCTAGAGGATTCCACTGAAATCACAGTACAAGGAAGATAAGTTTTGTCTCGAATCAAACTCGAAACTCTACACAAGCTTGAAAAAAAAGAAGCGATAAATGCAGTTTCTCATATCAATGAAGATTGGCACAAGCCATTAATAGAATATTTGCATACTAGAAAGCTGCTAGAAGACAAATCAGTAGCACATCACATTACAAAAAGGGCTATGTCATTTGCTCTAGTAGGTGATATCCTCTGCATGAGATCTTTCGACCAGATGTGGTTACGATGTTTGAGCAAAACAAAAGCATAGAATATTGTCAAACAAATACATGTCGGAATGTGTGGTGCTCACCAATCAGGGCTGAAGATGAAACTGAAGATCAAAAGACTCGGATATTATTGGTCAACAATGATGTCCGACTGCATGGATACAGCCAAAAGATGTCACCAGTGTCAGGTGCATAGGGTTGTCTTACACCAACCTCCGAATGTGCTACACCCAACCATTGCCTCGTGGCCATTTGAGTGTTAGGGCACAAACATAATAGGTCCGATAGACCCTCCATGCTCCAAACGACATGAATTTATACTTGCCGCTACAGATTACTTCTCCAAATAGACAGAGGTAGTACCATTACGAGAGTACCGCGAAAAATAATTTCCGACAATTGGACAGCTTTTAAAAGCACAAAAATCAACAATTTCATCAAAAAACACGGGATAGATTGGAGATACTATACAATTTACTATCCCAGAGGAAATGGCCTGACTGAAACCTTTAATAAAATGTTGGTACATATTTTAAGGAAAACACGAGATGAAAACAAAAGGGATTGGCACAACAAATTGTTAGAAGCTTTGTGGGCCTACCGGACGAAGTTCAAGACTCCCAGTCAGTGCACACCTTACATGTTCGTGTACGAGTCCAAGGCCCTACTACCGTTAGAAATCCAAACGTTGTCTCTCAAGGCCAACCAACTCACAATAGAAGAAAGTGCAAAACTCAGACTTGAAGAATTAGAGAGTCTTGAGGGAAAATGACTTGAAGCACAACAACACTTGGAACTTTACAAGGCAAAGATGGTACAAGCCTATGACAAATTGGTCCGCCCAAGGACATTCAAATTTATTGACCTTGTACTTATGCTCAAAAGACCTATTCTTGCACGCCGCAAGATGGGTGGAAAATTTGAGCCAACTTGAGAGGGACCATTTGTCGTTGAAAAGTTCTATGCAGAAGGAGCCTACTAGTTAGTAGATTTCCAGGGTGAAAGATTCATGCTACCAATCAACGGGCGATACTTGAAGACATGCTACGCAACCTAACATTGCTTGCCATCGCTTAATTTGAAATTTTGAAATTTGGATGGTTTTGGGGTTATCTAAGTGCCGAAATGTCTGTGACCGGGTTCAAAATTTTTGTAATATGATTAACCTCAACATAATGAAAAATTTTGAAAATTGCACACTTCAATTTTCTATTTTTAAACTTAATATCCTACTAAATTAAATAAAATGAATACACAAATAAATGACTTTTTCACCAAAATAAACTAAAATTTCCTCTAATAAATACTTTATTTTGTTCTTGTTCATGATAAGTTTCAACTCACTAACATTTTTTATGTCGTCCACAGAGAAACTTCAGGCGAGAGGCTGATCTTTGCTTTTAAAGATGGCTGGAACCTCGCACTCAACAAGGAAATGACGCCACAGAGTGGCACCATAGACTTTGACATGGAATTTAGTCAAGTTGACATGGATTATGCGAGGCCTTTAATGGATGTCGTCAGATAACATGAAAAGGAAGGACTGCCCTCACTGCTAAGGTTGACCACCAAAGACAATTCATCACTAAAGGGAAAGAATGTAATGGTACAACAAGACCAGATAGAGGGGCACAGCCGCCTACCGTCCATGATAGCTACTCCGACTGGGTCCTGGTCGTTGTGGTTAATGAGAGACTACCGGATGCTCTGCTACGAAGAACTCTATGTAGAAATGTTAGCAGCCAAAAGCAGAGTGCTTACTTACGAGAAGAAAGAAGACGCCAGAATGAGGAAGAGAATTTACTTACTCATATTTCTAAAGGAAACATTTATGATCTAGGCATGAGAGAAACCTCTTCCAGCTTGACTGTTATAGATGAGGTTTCTGGGTTTGTTACAAAGCCAAAAATACCACCAACTTCAGATGTTTTTTGCATGGGTTGTCAGACCTGCAACGCTAAAATACCTGCACAAGCGTCAACTATAGGGGCATTCGTGGAATTCTTGGACTGTAATGTCCTACACCTACAACACTACATCACCTTAGAGGAGTATGCATCTACCGATGATGGGTCTCAGACTGCCGATTGCCCGATGGGGGAGCCGTATGTCTCGTTGGGAACAGATCAATATGTCTCGTGGAGTCTAGAACCATATGTCCCTTTGGATGCCAAGTCACACATTCTGTTAGCGCCAGAATCAGCACCAGCTTGGGTTCTCACCGACATTGAAATGAGGGAATATCCTCAACAGCTGTCGATTCTCAGTACGGCAGAGTACTATAAGATGAGCAAAGTGAACAAAAGAAATTTGTAATTCTATAAAGAAGTTAAAGGGCGGTTCATCAACATATTAGAGGGATTGGAATTATACACCAGGGTCTTCTGAGAAAGTGATGAACGAAACATTCTTGACTGCATTTTTGACCTGAGAGATAGAGGTAGAGTAGGCCTGCATACGGAAAGAACCTATTCTGAGCCAAGAAAGTGGATGCGAGGAAAGGGTAGGATTACTATCCAGTGCCGCTGCTGCTACAACTTTACCAACGATAGATAAGGAAATCCTCTTGGGATTCTCATACATGATCAGGTGGATCCACTACCTCCAATAATAAAATGGATGATTAAAAGAATGGTTAGATAGAGTATACTGCCAGCTAACTGCATCTCTAACAGTTGCATCATCAACATATACAATGAAGGAGATTGCATACCTCCACACATTGATCATCATGACCTTGTGAGACATTTCTGCATGGTCTCATTTATGAGCAAAAGAAAGATCCTATTTGTAAAAGAAATTAATATCATTGGTCCTGGCGAGTTTAGATTAGTTGTAGAAATTTTGATGCCTGTTGGTTCAGTGCTAGTCCTTAAAGGAAATGGGGTGGACGTCGCCAAACACTGTATTCTAGGGGTGCAACACCTTAGGGTGTCTGTGACCTTTCGACGAATGGACAACAGTAAAATGCCATATAGTAAACCTTCCAAAATTTTCTTGGATTTTTCTAAGAACCATGCTAATTTCTATGATTATTTCAAGCAAATAATGCACATAAACTTGAAAAATGTGATCCTCTACCTAGGGACTTCCTCTGACTTTGATAAAATCAAAGAATGTTTCCCTTGATAGAGGCTACAACATGCCAAAAATTCAAGCTATGGTGATAAGTCTACATGCATAGAGAATCAACACATTCAAATGAGTGTTTAATTAATTAAAAATAAAATATGCATCACATGGACTTAAAATTATTTCCACATTATTCTCCTCTGTTCATTGAGTAAGAGGGTATTTTTATTTTATCTTTGTGATTTTTCAACACTAATACATGGATTTTTTAAGTTAGGGGTATTTAAATAAATTGGAAAAATCCCTATTTATCTATTTGAATAGCGCGTGCTGACTAGATCTTAGGCAGCTCCAAAGGCAGGCATGGCGCGCTCTGGTTGGACGCCACCATCCACGTAGCTGCTGACTGGGCCAGCGGTTTATGTTCCGAAGTGCTGTTTGGCTCGATCTCCTTGGTCCATTCGATACATGCTTGATCAAATGGCTCCCCGTCATCATCCCCGATAGAGTGATCCCGTGATCGTCCACACAAAAACCTTAATATCTCGGCCTAGCCTCAACCAAATCACTTCGGGTTTGATCCTATGAACTCGTCTAAGTGAGATGAACACATTCATATGGTAATCATGTAATTAAATTAAGCCTAATTAAATGGAGAATCAAAATTAGGCTCGGGAGGGAGAAAAGTTTTATACCTTTCCTCTGAGAAGTGAAGCTTTGATCAGAGAGTCTTGGCACATTGGTTGTGTTCCAAAGAGGCTAGGGACTGAGTCTCTGGTCTTGGTGTGAGACCTAGATATGATTTCAATCACGACCGAATTTGGGTGTTGGTCTAAAGCTACGGTAGAGGCTCTGTGAGAGAGAAATTTGATGGGGCTTTAGCTTCTTTCACTGTTGTGAAGGTGTGGGTGAGTTTAATTAGATTTTAGTGGACTGTGGAGGTGTGGAGAGTTTTTTCCTGTCTCTGACAAGGTTTTGAGCTCAAAAATTGGGCTCCGGTAAGGGGATTCAGGGCAATGTGATGGTTGGGCTACACTGAGGAGGTCTCAAAGAGGCTCTGGGATCAATTTGGGGAAGTCTCTTAGAGTACTTTTCAGCTCTCCCTCTATGGCCGTGGAGGGGAGCATTTTATAAAAATGGCCTTAGGCTTGCTGACATGGCCAATTGGAGGGTGAAATGTGCTGCCTAGGTGGAGGGTAGAGAGGCTCTAAGCTTTAATTTGGATGATGTGGCCTCTAGGTTTGAATTGGGTTTTTTCCTATGTGGTGGCTCTTTGTTTTGGCCATTTTTTTGGCCACTAAATTGGTTGGCCGGCCAGGGGGAGGCGGCTAGGAGCTCAGGGAACCCAGGGGAACATGTCACAACAATTTAATGATTTTAGGCTTTGTTTTGCTATGGGTATATTAAACATGTACATTTTTGGGAATAAAATACCTTAATTTGGGGGAATTTTGGTCTATGGATTAGTTTAAGCAGTTAGATGGGTTTTGACTCATTCTTAGGGTCTAACCAATGGCTGAGGTGGAGTTAATTTGATGACCTTGGGGTAGTTAGGCCATCTTTACTGCATAAGTTCAATGTGGGTTCAAGTGATCAAAGTTTGGGTTTGGGCTAGGTTTGCCATATCAATTGGACTAATTAATTTATCAACATTGTGTAGATTATTGTTATGAAGATTTTTGGTAAAGGGTTGAAGTGATTTTGTGTTCAATTGGTAAGTCAATTTAAGGGATTTTTGAAATTTGGCCAATTTAGGCATGTTGGGCTAGACATGGGTCTAGCTTGGGCTAGCCTTGGTCTGAGTCCAAGTTTAATGGTCCACATAATCAAAGAAGATGTTATGAAGATTTTTCAACACAATTTATGGCCAATTGAGTGGACTATGGGTTCAATTTGGTGAAACCAAGTCATGGGGCCAAAATTGAGATTTTGGTCTAAATTAAAATTAGGCTCAATGAATGGGTCAATTAAGTTTGGATTTGGTCTAGATTGGTCATATCAAGAGTGAATTTGAGTTTAGAATTGAAATTGGAGTAAATTGATACCAATTGGCTAGACATTTGGAGTGATTTGGAGAAAATATGGGCTTTTAAAGGGCAATTTAGGGGTTTCAATCAAAGTTGATCAAATTGGCCAAATTGAGCCATGTGATAGTTGAGAAAAATGAAATTGGAAATATTTGGGAGGTTTTACGAATTTTTTGGATTTTTTGAAATTTTTGGAATTTTGGGCTAAAGAGGGGGCACTTTCGGTAATTTGGCCAACTTTGGTGATTTTGGGTAGTTTGGGTGTTTTCAAGGTGTTTGAAATGATTTTTTAATCAAGTTGGGTATTTTGAGTAAATTTGGGAATTTTGGCCAAATTTCGGTCATGTGGTAGTTGAGAAAAATGGAATTGGGAATTTTTGGGAGGTTTTAGGAATTTTTGGGTTTTTTTGGAATTTTTCGAATTTTGGGCTAAGGAGGGGCATTTTGGTAATTTAGCCAAATTTGGTGATTTTGGGTAGTTTGGGTGTTTCCAAGGTGTTTGAAATGATTTTTGAATCAAGTTGGGTATTTGAGAAATTTGGGAATTTTTGCCAAATTTGGGGTCTCACGGGTATCTAGGTAATTTGGGGGAATTTAGGAGCAAAAGGGTAGGTTGGGTATGTTGGTAGAGTTAGAGTACCAACCACTATTAATAAGCTGTGGACTAATGGAATCCCCATTTTGGGTCCCCTATGCACTGGTCTTAGATAATCCCTAGCCTATGGCCAGTGGGTTTACGGGACCACCTACATGAGTATCCCAAGAGTATTAAGGGGCCAAAGCCTAGAAGTTTAGGTTTAGGGTTGTGAGTGATTATGAGTGCAAGTATGTACCTTAAGCCCTATACCAACACTCAGGGTCAACCCTAAGGTCCAGCAGTCCTAAGGGGACTGTCCTTGAGCTCCCCCATAATGACCCCACCTACTAAGTGCTAGAGTTTAGGACAAATATGTGGAACTTCAAGTTGAGTAAAGACGAGTGTAGAATTTCTAATGGTGAGGGTCTAGTTTTCTAAGAATAGTCAATAAGAAAGCCCTATGGCTAGACCTTAGGCTACCAAAGAGGAGAAACTAAACCTCAACCAAAAGTGAGGTCAACACACCAGTGCATCAAATACCGCAAAGATGGTCAGGAAAATTGCATCAAAGGAGACCTAAAACCATTTTCAGTGCATGAAGTTGGTATCTAGGAAGATGCTGCCTGCTATGCACCTCCAAAGAAGATTGTCTTCTCTCATGAATTTATCACAAACAAAGATGAAGATTCAGAAAAATTACAAAGAGGAGGCCATTCAACTCCGCTTCAACGATCTTCCACCACTCCCGTACAACGAGTTGGTGAAAGTTCTTTTAGTTCGCGCACTTGAGGTCGAGGCTAGGGATGTGGACGAGGAAGGATCAATTTAATTGTAGAATGGACTAGGCCAACTATCAACATCGATAATGAAGACAATTCTAAAGATGAGGTAATGATGACAAGACGGAAGAGACCTCAGTACGAGATATCCCTATAAGATACAGAGAAAAATGAATATTAAATAATGTATGATCCGATAAACCACTATGTGAATGCTATGACCCTTACTCTGATTCTCCCTCAAAAGGTCGAGAGTTTAGAGGTCAAGGAAGTTCGTAGTGTTGGTTCAAAGCCGATCAAATTTTACCACGCTTCTTCCTCTACTGAGCTTGAAAAACCGAGAGGAATGAATATGAAACAATGTAAGATCGGATAAACCACTATGTGAATATGCTATGATAGAAGATATAGAAAAGAATGAATATGAAACAATGTATGATCGGATAAACCACTATGTGAATGTTATGATCCTACTCTGATTCTCCCTCAAAAGGTCGAGAGTTTAGAGGTCAAGGAAGTTCGTAGTGTTGGTTCAAAGCCGATCAAATTTTACCACGCTTCTTCCTCTACTGAGCTTGAAAAACCGTTTAGAGGTCAAGGAAGTCCATAGTGTTGGTTCAAAGCCGATCAAATTTTACCGGATAAACCACTATGTGAATGTTATGACCCTTACTCCGATTCTCCCTCAAAAGGTCGAGAGTTTAGGGGTCAAGGAAGTCCGTAGTGTTGGTTCAAAGCAGATTCAAATTTTACCGTGCTTCTACCTCTATTGAAACATGTTTGGATGATGATTCTAATGAATTAATGGAATTGCCTTTTGGTTACTTCTCGCCTTGTGTTCAGAAGTTAATTCAACAGGGACACTTAACAAAACAAATGCCAAAAGATAAATTTCAACTTTTTAAAAAGTTATGGAATGGTAAAAGTCGAACTCCAAATTCAAAAGAGGGTCTTAAATTTGGTACAGTCGGACCAGTCGATGATTCTGAATTTTGCATGGTTGTTACTGGTCAGTCAGAAGAGGATTGCCTAGATATAGAGCATGACTCTACTGATCAACCAATAGAAGATGCTCCATTGGAATTTGAGGAGGAAATTAAATCTACCGTGGATGAATTGAAAGAGATTAACCTCGGGGCTGAAGAACGACCCCGACCTACATTTATAAGTTCTCTACTTAGAATCTGCAGAATTGATCAAACTATTAACAGAATTTAAAGATTGCTTCGCATGGAGCTACGATGAAATACCAGGACTGTCATCAGAGGTTGCAGTCCATAAACTCGGGGTGGACAAGAATATAACCCAAGTAAAACAAGCTCCCAGGAGAATGCGCCTCGAAATAGAGCAACAAGTCAACGCCGAAGTGAAGAAATTAATATACGCCAACTTTATGAAAGAAGAGCAGTACCCCATATGGTTGGCTAATATTGTACCTGTTAAGATGAAAAATGGACAGATCCGTATTTATGTTGGCTTCAGAGATTGAACAAGGCATGTCCAAAAGACGAGTTTCCACTACCCATACTAGAGATGATGGTGGATATTGCTTCAACACATGAAATTTTCTCCTTCATGGACAGATTGTCGGGATAAAACCAAATCAATATGGCTCCCGAGGATATAGCACTTACAGCTATCATAATACCGATTGGAATTTTCTCCTACACAGTGATGTCGTTCGGCCTAAAGAACGTCAGAGCAACATGTCAGCATGCAATGACAAAGATTTTTTACAACCTCATTCACAACCAAGTAGAAAGCTACGTGGATGATTTGGTCATCAAAATTAAATTAAAAATAGACCATTTGTACGATTTGAGGATCGTGTTTGAACGGTTATGACGATATGATCTTAAAATGAATCCCTTAAAGTGCGCCTTTAGTGTTACCTCTGGGAAATTTTTGGGATTTATTGCTCGTCATCGGGGTATCGAGATCGACCCGGATAAAATTAAAGCTATCTTGGAAATGTCTCCTCCTAAAAATTTGAAACAACTACGTTCCTTCCATGGGAAGTTGGCATATCTGATACGCTTTATTTCTAATCTCTCAGGTATGTGTCAGCCTTTCTCGGCATTAATTAAAAAGGACACCAAATTTATTTGGGAAGAAAAATGTCAGCGAGCCTTTGAGGACGTTAAACAATATCTAATGACACCTCCTGTCTTGGCAGCCCCTATCCCCAGGAAACCGTTGATACTTTATACCACAGCCTTAGATGACTCTCTCGGAGCTCTCTTAGCCCAAGTCAATGATGAGGTTAAAGAAAATGCACTCTACTACTTGAGTCCTCGCCTAATACCGATGGAGATAAGGTATCCACCTATTGAGAAGCATTGTCTGGCATGGATTTTCACCGCTCAAAAGCTTAGACATTACATGCATTCTCATAAGATTACCATAATTTCAAAAGTTAATCCATTGCAATATCTGATGACCCGACAAACACTCTCCGGAAGTTTAGCAAGATGGTCAATGATTTTATTGCAATTTGATATAACTTTTGTTCCCCTCCTTGCTATCAAGGGATAGATGCTAGCATACTTTCTCGCTGCACACCCACTGCCGGCTGGGTCCTCTCTCAATGACATGTTACCAGACGAGCAAATACTACAAATGGAATTCTCCAGTGCGCAACGCTGGGAGATGTACTTTGATGGTGCTTTGTTAGCCAGAAAAGAAAAACGATCAGGCTAAGTTATATCAGGAAAAATAGGGATTGGTTTGATCTTTATCACACCAAATAAGGGTATGTTGAGGTTCTCATACCACCTGACAGAGTTGTGCACCAACAATGAAGCAGAATATGTAGCTTTAATCAATGGGCTGGAAATGGCAATCTCAATGGATATAACAAACATTACCATCTATGGCGACTCCCAAGTCGTCATCCAGCAAGTTGTCGGATGNATGTATTGTGAAGATATGGTGTACCTTAGTTCCAAGTCAACACCCAGTGTCAACCCTAAAGCCAAGTAATCATATAGGGATTTTTCTTGAATTCTCTTATAATGATCTTACCTACTAAATGCTAGAGATTAAAATCAATATGTGGAATTTCAAGTTGAATAAATAGGAGAGTTTTTTTTGAATTTCTAATGGTGGGGTACCTCTTCTAATTTTCTAAGACTAGTCAATAGGAAAGTCCTATGGCTAGACCTAGGCTACTAAAGAAGTTTCTAGACCTCAACCAAAAGTGAGGTCAACATGATGTTTCTGCTGAGACACAACGTCTCAAGACATCACTGTCATAGAAAAAGGTATGGATACCCAAGGTCGTTGTACCGATATAGTTCAATCAGCCCGCAGGGCAATATCTGATATTGTCACAGCGATTTCCAGCAAGATGGAGGAACAAGTGGGAGAGGTCCAGCCGGGTCCTTTAGATCTTAAGACAATACAAGAATTAATAATCAAAGATAAGGTCAAAAAGCTCATGGTCGAGATTTCTGAGTTGGCTCTGGAACATGGAGTCTCCATGGACGATGATGAAGATTTTGACTTTAACGATTACCTCGAGGAAGATTTCATGGATGTCCATGTCATTGAAACTAGAGCCGCTGCATATGCGTGCAATGCTCAACCTCTCATTGAAGAGAACGTCGTAGATGAGCTGTGTAGGGATGTCTACCTAAGGGATGAGCATGTCAGCCAACTAGAGAAAATGATAGAAGAGATGGTCGCAGCCATGACTGCCATGGCCACAATTCAAGGACAATATTAAGTACCACAATTAGCTTCTTTAGAGTCAACCAACCAGAGATTATACATATAACAAATGAAAAAATAGAATTTTCCTCAGCAAACAGAGATGTGCAGCAAAAGAAGGTTTCTCAATCAAGCACCATGCTGGAAAAGGAATTCAAATAAATAGTCGAACAAGTTCGAGAGGCCTTAACCAAATCTATGGGTGGTGCATTGGTTTTAAACGGTAGACCTTACCCAAAAGAATTCAATTCCGTACCCTTCCCCATGGGTTTTTGTGTCCCCAAACTTTAAGATATTTGGTAAGACTGGAAATCCTAGACAACACATAGCACATTTTTGAGCCAGTTGTGGCAACACAAGAGGTAACAAAGCTTTACTCTTTCAACGGTTTGTCAGTAACCTGTCAAGGATTGCTTTCAAATGGTATGCTGATTTGCCCAACGTATTAGTTAAGACATTCGCTGAATTAGACATTTATTTGTGAAAAAATTTGCTAGAGTGCAACATCGTGTGTCTATTGGAGATCTCATGATGGAAGATCAAAAGCCCAACGAGACCTTAGTGGATTACATCTCGAGGTAGAGAAACCTTATCATGAAATGTGAACCTCTGCTACAGGAACACCATGCGATTGAGATTTTGCTCGAAAGCATCCATGGGCTAGTAGCTTTCATGCTGAAGGGCCTCACCATTAAATTCTTTGCAAAGCTACTCAGTAAAGCCATCAGTCTTCAAGAAAAAATTAAACATATGGATTCTCACAAGAAATCTAAAGAAACCAAAATATTTTAAAAGAAGTCCGGAATAGTGATAACCGTCGATAAAGGAAAACAACCAATGAAGATACATGCAAAAAATTCTCGTCAGTCATCATCACAGCACACTCAACAACAAACACAATAGTATGGCCAGTCTAGCCAGCAAACGGGCAAATAATTAGAGAATATCATTGCAGAACGACAAAAAGAGGTGTATTCTTTTAAAGATGAAGCAGTACTGTTGACCTCACTTTTGGTTGAGGTTTAGCTTTTCCTCTTTAGGAGCCTAGGGTATAGGCATAGGACTTTCCTGTTGATTATTCTTAGAAAATTAGAAAAGGAACCCTTACCATTAGAAATTCTACCCTCTTCTTCACTCAACTTGAAGCTCTACATATTGGCCCAAACCTCTATCACTTAGTAAGTAGGGTCATTATGAGGGAGCTCAAGATGAATTTCCATAAGACCGTTTGACCTTAGGGTTAACCCTAGGAGCTAGTCTAGGGCTAAGGCACCCAGAATCACTCACAACCCTAAACCCAAATATTCCTAACTTTGATCCCTCGATCCTTTGAGAGACTCAAGTAGATGGTCACCTAAACCCACTAGCCCTAGGCTAGGGTTTAGCAAAGACCAGTGCATAGAGGACCCAAATGGGGTTACCATTGGTTCATAGCTCATTTATGGTGGTTAGCTCCCCAATTCTACCAAAATATTCTACTTGGCCCTTTGCCCCATAATCTACCCAAATTACCTAAACACCCCCCCCCCAAATCTCAAATTTTGGTCAAAATACTCAAAATGATCCAAAATATCCAAATTTGTTCAAAATTAAATTCCAAAAATTTCAAAATACTCAAATTACTCAAAACCATAAAAAAATTCCAAATTTACCTAAATACCCCCAAAATTGCCAAAATTACAAAAATGCCCTTGGCACCCTAAACTTTTCCAAAACCTCCAAAATTACTCCAAATGTTTCCAAAACCCTTTTGGACCCCTCCATTTGACCCAATTTGACCAATTTGATTACTTTGACCAAAACCCCCAAATCGCTTTTAAAAGACCCAATTCCCCAAATTTACTTCAAATGTCCATCAATTTGGTCCCAATTTTCCCCAATTTCAATCCTAAACTCAAATTCACCTTCCATATAACTAATTTAAACCAAATCCAAGCTAAATGGGTCCATGCTTTGAGCCCATTTTTGAACTAGGTCAAACCCCCAATTTTGGTCCTACGGCCTAATCCCACCAAATTGAACCCCATGAACTACTCCATTGGTCTCAATTTGAATCCTAAAATCTTCATAAAATTCTTACACATCAAGATTGGCCTTTAATTGGCCTTGTTGAGGCCTCAATTTTATTTAATTTCAACCCAAATCCAAAAATACCCAAATTTTCCCCAAATTGGCCATATCTCCAAATTTCACCAAATTAAATGCCTTAAACCCAAAATTGGCACCAAATTTATGCTGAAAACTCTTAATGAAATTCTTATTGACCATTTTAAAAAAAAAATTTGGACTTAGCCCAAGCTTAGCCTAATATAGACCCAAGTCCAGCCCAACATGCCCAAAGTGACCAAAATTCTAAAATCCTTCAACTTGAACCCTCAATTGAACTCAAAATCATTTCAATCCTTCACCAAAGATCTTCATTACAGTCATATACAAAATTTTGATCAATAATTTGGGCTAATTTATATGGCTAGCCTAACATAAACCTAACATCTATCCATTTTGACCCACATGAACCCATACACCAAATATGGCCTAAATACCCTAAAGTTACCAAATTTATGACTCCATAGCTACTAAGCTCCTCTTAAGGACCAGGATAAACCACCTTAAATCCACCAAAGGATTCTATTGACCAATGGACTCCCAAATTAAGGGATTTATTCCTATTTTAGGCCTTAAACACAAAATCTCTTCCATCATTGATTGTCATAGTGAGTTAATCATCATTAGCCACCCCCTAACCTTCCTGAGCCAAGAGGTGACCACTCCCTGGCTGGCAGCCACCTTGGTGGCCGAAAAATGGCCAAATCAAGAGCCACCAAATTGAATTAACCCTAGGGTCGAAGTCACCAAAATAAAACCTTAGAGCTTTTTAGCCCCCACCTAGATAGATATTTGCACCCATAACCAGGCCTTGAGCTCCCCTCTCTGGCCATGGCTATAAAATGGCCCCTTCACGACCAAGAGGGATGTGATGAATTTTTCTTAAAGAGAACCCTCTAAATTGCTCCCATAGCCTCTTTGAGACCCCCTTAGTGCAACCCAATCACTTCCTTGCCCTAATTCCCTTTACCATACTTCATTTTTTAGCTCAAATTCTTACTGAAGATAGGATAGAACTCTACACACCTTCAAAAAGCACAAAAAGCAAATTAAACTCACCCACACCTTCACCACAGTGAAAGAAGATAAAGCCCCAGAAAACCCTATAAAAATGCACTAGACTTTGATCGACACCCAAATTCGGCCTTGATTGAATTTGGTTCTAGACCATTTACCATGACTAGAGGCTCAATCCCTAGCCTCCTTGGACCTCCATGAATGTGCCGAGCACCGCTAATTGAAGCATCCCTTCTCAGAGCAAAGGTATTGAAGTCCCCCTCTTCCTAAGCTTATTTTCATTCTCCATTTGATTAGAGTTAATTTAATGACATGTTTACCGTATGAATGTATTCTTCTCACTTTAACGAGTCCATAGGATCAAACCTGAGGAGATTTGGTCGAGTCAAGAGGGAGATCTTAAGAATTTAGTGTGAACGGTTCTCAGGTTATCCTATTTGAGGATGATGACCTATAACTGTTGGATCACGTGTGTATCAAATGGAGGGCTCTGAGTGTACTGGATGGGAGTGTGGTCCATAAAGCTAGAACTGCCTCAGATGGCGGCACCGAATTAGAAGACGTCGGGTGGAGCTTTGAAGGCACAGAGGATGACGCTGCGCCGCGTGTTTAAGTAGAAAAATAGGGATTTAAATAATTCAAAAAATGCTTCCTAATTTCAAAAATTCATATCTTGGTGTAGAAAAATCACAAAAACAAAATAAAAATATCTTAGTGCTCAGTAAACAAAAGAGAACAATGTAGAAATGATTTGAAGTTTGTTTTAATAATATTTTATTTTTAATTCATTAAATACTAGCTTGAGTATTTTAACTCTCCATGCATGTAGACATTTCACCATTACTTGATATTTTGGCATGTTGTTGCCTCTGTCATGGGGGATTTACTCTGGTTTTTTTAAAGTTTGAGAAAACCTCTTGACACAGATCCATATTTCTCAAGTTTATGTCTATTTTTTATATAATTAATCATAATAATTTGCATATTGCTTAAAAAAATTCAAGAAAATTTTTTAAGGTTTATTGTGACCAGAGAACACTTTGAAAAAATTTTCATGAGTTAAGTCATTAAGAACACACCTAGGTTGCACAAAACCATAAAGCACAAAGAAAGTTAATTTAGAAAAAATAAACATCTAAATGACTTGATTTTGACTCTACACTGCGATTTAAAGTTCAGAGAACTCCCGATAAAATTTTCAAAATATTTGGAGCTCATTTGATAACTTAACTTGATTTCTAAGTTAAATGACATTTTTGACACTAAAATGATTTTTAATAATTAAAATATAAGCAAAAAAATCATAAGAATTGGTTTTGGGAGTTCTCTGTGATGAGAGAAATTTTCTAGAAATAAAATTGTAAATAAAATAAAAACTTCATTTTTAAGCCTATTTTGAATATTTAAGTAATTAAAAATTAATAAAAAACACAAAATTAATAAAATTCATGGAAATATTCTAAATTGTTTCCTAAGCACTTAGGAATAATTAGAATATTTTTCCTAATTTACTAAGTGAAGATATTGAGTTTTAAAGCTTAATATAATTTTTAAAGGCAAAAAAATGAATTTTTCTTAATCTTTCACTTAAAAATTTCTAATAATTCAAAGAAAAATTTGAAAAATGTAAAATCTATTCCTTTGGGTTCTTTAACCTTAGAGAGGTTTAATAAAAATATAAAACTTAATTTTCCACGTTAAAAATATTTTATAATTAATTAATGCTCTAGAACTTAAAAATAATTTTAATAATTCAAATAGAACTAAAAAAATCATGAAATTTGGCCCAAGTGTTTCTTTGGTCTAAGTCTACCTCCAGTAAAAATTTTAAGTGATTAGACTTTGCCTTGGTCAAGTTATGGAATTTTCCTTAAAAAATCATATTTTTTGTATGAAAATAAACATATACATTAAGTTACAATTTGAAAAATCACATTTTCTTTTGTGATGTATTAATTGACCCATGAGTAAGGTGGGATGAAAATTCCAAAGTCATTTGAATTAAATTTGATGAAATATGAAGTGATAGAGCCTTAGGGGCAAAAGTGTAATTTTTGAAATTTGGCCTTAATTAACACTTACGCTTAATTCAATAAAAGGAAATGGGCAATCATTGATCCTAATTAACATATTTGGATGATTGAAATACAAGGGATTAATTGATAGAAACCAATCTCACTTTTTTCAATTAAAGGATAAATTTGAAATTTCCTATATTATTAGAATTTGGAAGTCTACCTAATTGAATGATTCTAGATTTAAGGGTATAGTTTTGGGTGTTAATAACTCACTAATTTAATCCCCCTATATGGTGTTTAAGTGACATTCAAATGTTTTGATAATGAATTATTGTCATTTAAAATTTAATTTCTTTCAAAATGACTAAGACATCCATTAGGTTCTTAAGGGCTTGGTGGTGACTTCAATTAAATCAAACTTGATTAAATGAATTTCAGAAAAGTGAATAAAAATTGAACACCTTTGAAACACTACAAGCCCAAGTTAAAACTAAAATTGCCTAAGTGTCTTAATAACACTAACTTGTCCCTTCAAGGGTCTTCACCTGCATAATTCTCAAGTTAAATGTTAAGTGATAATCACCCTACTCTTAGGGATAATTGAAACATCACTGTTCATTAAACACTAGAAATATTTACATGATGAATTATTAAGCAACATAATAAATTTAAATGAGCTCAAGACTTTTCACCAGTAGGTGAGGGGAAAGCATGGACCTGCCTTTTTATCCTGACCTATTGGATACCTCGGAGGTTTACTAAACTTGATATGTTTTGCTTAACAAAATCATCCTTAATCAACCCAATAAGGACTCATCGAGCTATAATCTAGGAAACATATTTTTCCCGCTTCACATAAAATGCCCTTACATGCATCTTGAGTTTCAGTTGGAGATGTCGGGAAGACCATCCAGGTACGCTTTTATTGTGATTTACTTGCCTGCATTTTTTGATTTCCTGTACTTTTTTTAGTACGTTGTTGTACTTACTCACCTGCATGTATAACAAAAATACGAACTTGCATGCTAAGCAACGATGTCACCTTGCATGAAAATCAAGATTGCTAGAATTGCCGCAAAACCAAAACCAAAACTAAAATCAATAAAGATAAAATTCATCGCCACAACATTCAAAATATAAAACAACTCAAAATTTAATCACAAACATCACAAAACCATAATTGCAACTAAAGTAAGACGTCTCTATCAGATGATTGGGAATCCCTTGAAAGAGGTAACCTTCGATTGCTAACGAGGCTTCCCACTATTAAAATTAAAGTATGGAACTCATTAGGTTGAGTTTAGTAATTTCAATTGGACTAAGAGAATCCAATAGAAAATAGTGGTACTAGAATGAGGGAACCATAAGATCCTAACTGGTGTCACTCTAATCAACTTTAACATGCCCCCATAATTTTATAAAGAACTATAACCATAAGGCTACCTGATTTGACATTATAAATTGACATCTTAGAAAAATTAAACTCATCGCGTCAAGGATCTTGAAGCTAGCATGGTGGGCAGCACGATCATCTTTAACAGCAAAACCTATCTTCCCCAACTAAACAATTTCCTTCCTTAAAATTAAACAACCAAGCCATAGGACTTCGAGGTAGTTTGCTTATGCAACATAAATCCTCAACTCATTTTTAGGCTTTTGTACCGCTCTGTTATACAATATAAGACCTAAATCGTCTTAGGATTCTGAGGTTGTCGTCTATCACGACCTAAATCCTCACATCTTCTAGGCTATTTGTGTGATCGTTTCATAAAAATGTAAGATCTAAACAAATAAAATTTACAGGATGAAACATTTAAATAATTTCTCCTCTAAATTGAAGCCAAACAATAGGATAGACTGAGAAGTCACCGAGGTTCTCATCCGAATCTATGACATTCCCTAGTTCTTCCTCCTTTAGACTCTACAATAAAAATCTCTAAATTTTAACCATTCCCCTTTCACACCTGTTTGTCTGATCTCATTTAAAAGTTCTATCCTTTTGACCAGTTTGAAGATAATATTTCATGATTTTCATTGAGAGTTTTTTACGTGACTTCGGTCATTTAGAATGTAATTAACTATAGGAGATTGCTCTTATAGGAAGCTTATCCGAACCCGGCTTAATATAAACCCTATTTAATTCTTCATATTAAATAGAAGAACTTGTCGGCAAGTAAAATAATTTCACAGACCAAACGGATGTGATACATTTCTTAGTTTATTTGATCGAGCTTCACCCTCAAGTCTTGCGTTTATCCTTTGGAATAGATACAGGGTTTGAGGTATAGTGCTCTTCCATTTAAACTATGAAAAATATGGGATCAGTTTGATTTCATATTTTTCTAAATTTATATACATAAGTTAAAACTTCTTTCCGAATTGGGAGATGGGATTTTGATTCCAGCGACTGACAGCTTCTAACCTACAATTCCTCAACCAAAATAGCGCCGACAAGTACCCAAGATGTTCAGAAGTCTAACGAAGACGCATAAAATTAGACTACCATATCCAAAGAAAATTGAAGGGGTCAACAAGAAAGATCAACCAAATTATTACCCGTATCACAGATTACTACGACACACTATAGAAGAATGTTTTGTCTTTAAAGACTGGCTCGAGAGGAACCGTAAAGAAAGGAATATAATGATCCTGAAAGAATATTTAAAAGAACCTGAAAAAGGTTCCATAAATATTATTTTGGCTGAGGCAGTCTCCCCGATTGACCCGTATACCTGAGAAGATGGATGGAGTACGACTTGGAGCAAGCTCAAGAAAATATTGAACTAAATCCAAAATGCATTAAGGAAAGCCTCCATTCAGGTTCTTCAGCCTGTCAAGCCCGAGATGAAGATTTCACCACGAGATCCATCATCACCAAGGATAAAGAAGAAGAAGAACACCACTACAAAGATTGATAGCATGGGGGGCAGGATAGGGGCTGCCTCTACTAGATTAGTTGTCTCGGATTCGGGGAAGAAAATCCTCAAACCACTGACTTTGTACGATTATCTTTTTACCCCACTTGGGTCTTACGAATATAATGATGTGATTTTGGTTACGTTTTAACTGTTTCTAGTGATGACATAATCAGTTATGACCAATCTAACTTCAATTTTGATCCCTAAAATGATCCTCAAATCGTACATGAGTCTGATGAACTCATTAAAAAGATTGAAGAAGACATCAATATTACCACTTACGACAGCACCGCAAGTGAGGAATCAATCCTCAAGTACCACGGTGCACCGCTCGCCATCAACTTAGATCTTTCCGACAAAGAAGAAACACCGGATGTTTCGACAATGATATCTCAAGAAGAAGAAATTACATAAGTAAATTTAAGGAGTGGGAGAGTCTTACCTTTGAGAATAGCTCCAACAGATAAAAAAAATAGATAGTAACTCAAGAAGATCTACCTCCACCTCCGCCTGTAGAAAAACCACAAAACCAAGAGAAAATTGGAGGATCATACAAAGTAGATTACAATGTACTAGCTCATCTTAGGAATTTTTGGGCCAGATTATGCATGTACGATGCTCTAATCTTGTGAAAGAAAATGAGAGAGTCTCTGGTTACAACCTTGCTTGACCAAGAGATTTTTTTAGCCCAATTGGCCAACATATCCTTCAATGAAGTTTTCTTTTTGAAAGAATAGCTTGGGGTAACCTTTAAAAATGAAGATTTGCTGCTCAGTACCGTCGACCATAACCGTCCACTCTACATCTCCGTTAACATCAACACATTTGTGTTGTACAAAGTTTTAGTAGATCATGGAGCATCCCTCAACTTGATGAGTCTACGGACATTGGCCTATTTAGACATTGAAGCTCAGGAACTTATGGCCGATAAAATGATGCTAAGAGGATTCAAGCAAAATGGAGAGAGAGCCCTTGGATCATTTACATTGCCTATGAAGGTTGCAGAACTCATAACAACCAATAACTTTCATATCATCGATGTTGAGACCCCTTTCAATGTTCTACTTTGTCGACCGTGGATTCATGAACATAACATGGTTCCATCATCTTTACACCAGTGCATCAAGTACTATAAAGAGTGACAAGAGTATTGCAACGAGGAAGATCTACAACAGTTTTCAGTTCAAGAAGTTGGTATTCATGAAGATGCTGCCTACTACCCGCCTCCAAAGAAAAATGTCTTCTCTCGTGAGATTATGAAAAATAAAAGTGAAAATTCAGAAGAATCACAAAGAGGAAGCCATTCAACTCGGCTTCAGCAATTTTTCGCCTCTTGTTTGCAGCAAATTGGTGAGGTTCTTTTAGTTCGCGCACCTGAGGTCGAGGCCGAGTACGTGGATGAGGAAGAACAAATTTAATTTTTGAATGGACTAGGTCGACCATCAACATTGGTGATGAAGACAGTTCTGAAGATGAAATAATAATGACAAAATAGAAGAAACCTCAGTACGAGATATCCTTAGAAGATGTGGAGAAAAATGAATCGAGATGATGTATGATCGGATAAACCACGACGTGAACACCATAGCCCTTACTCTGATTCTCCCTCAAAAGGTCGAGAGTTTAGAGGTCAAGGAAGTTCGTGGTGCTGGTTCAAAGTCGATCAAAATTTATCGTAATTCTACCTCTACTAATCTTGAAAATTATGTAAATTTGGATGTTGATCCTAATGAATTAATGGAATTACCTTTTGGTTACTTTTCGCCTTGTGTACAAAAGTTAATTCAACAAGGATGTTTGCCGAAACAAATGCCAAAAGATAAACTACAAATTTTTGAAAAATTATGGGATGTTAAAAGTCAAACTCCCAACTCAAAAGAGGGTCTCAGATTTGATACAGTTGGACCAGCCAATGATTTAGAATTCTGCATGGTTGTTACTAGTGAATTCGAAGAGGATTGCCTTGATATAGAGGATGACTCTACTTATCAGCTAATAGAAGATGCTCGGCCGGAATTTTAGGAGGAAATTAATTCGACTGTCGATGAATTGAAGGAAATTAACCTTAGAATGGAAGAAGTACCTCGACCTACATTTATAAGTTCTCTACTCAACGATGAAGAATCTTTAGAGTTGATCAAATTGTTTGCAGAGTTCAAAGATTACTTCACATGGAGTTATGATGAAATTCCAGGAATGTCAGCAAAGGTTGTAGTTCAAAAACTTAGGGTAGACAAAGATATAACCTCAATAAAAGAAGTTCCCAGAAGAATGCACCTCAAAATAGAACAAGTCATAATTGAGGTGAAGAAGTTAATAGATGCTAACTTTGTAAAAAAAGAGCAATACCCAACTTGGTTAGCCAACATTGTGTGTATTAAGAAGAAAAATGGACAAATATGTGTTTGTGCCAACTTCAAAGATTTAAATAAGGCATGTACAAATGACTAACTTCCATTATCGATACCAAAAATGATGGTGGATATCGCTTCAATGCATGAAATCTTCTCTTTCATGGATGAATCGTCAGGGTACAATCAAATCAAGATGGTTCTAGAAGGCACAACACTAACAGCCTTCAAAACACTGATTGGAATCTTCTACTACACAGTGATGTCGTTTAGGTTAAAGAATGCTGGAGCAACATATCAACGAGCAATGAAAAAAATCTTTGATGACCTCATTCACAACTAGGTGGAATGCTACTTGGATGATTTGATCATTAAAAACAAACAAATAATAGACCATTTGTACGATTGGAGGATTGTTTTTGAACAGTTACGACGATATGAAATTAAAATGAATCCCCTAAAGTGCACCATTGGGTTACCTTCTGGAAGTTTCTATGATTCGTTGTCAGTCATCAGGGAATCAAGATCGTCCCAGATAAAATTAAAGCTATCTTGGAAAGGCCTCCACCAAAAACCTTAAAACAACTAAATTCCTTCCAAGAAAATTTGGCATATATAAGATGCTTTATTTTTAATCTCTCACGTAGGTGTTAGCCCTTCTCAGGATTAATTAAATAGGACGCCAAATTTGTTTAAGAAGAAAAATGACAGTGGAACTTTGAGGATGTTAAATAGTATTTAATGACACCTCCTATTTTGGCAGCCTCTATACTAGGGAAACCTTTGATACTTTTTTACCGCAGCCTTAGAAGACTCTCTTGAAGCCCTCTTAGCCCAAGTCAATGATGAGGGTAAAGAAAACACACTCTACTAATTGAGTCGCCGCCTAATACCAACAGAGATATAGCATCTACCTATTGAGAAGCATTATCTAGCTTTTATTTTCATCGCCCAAAAGCTTAAACATTAAATGTTTTCTCATAAGATTACTCTAATCTCGAAAGTTAATCTGTTGCAAAATTTGATGACCTAACCAACACTCTCTGGACGTCTAGCAAGATGGCCGATGATTTTATTACAATTTAATATAACTTTTGCTCCCTTTCGTGCTATCAAGGGATATATTTTAGCAAATTTTCTCGCTGCACACCCACTTCCAGCTGGGTCCCCTCTTAATGATGAGATATGAGATGAAAAAGTATTACAAATGAAATTCTTCAGTGCGCAACGCTGGGAGATGTACTTTGACGGAGCTTCATCAGCCAAAAAATTTAAAGGGTTAGGCACAATTATACCAGGCAAAGCAAGGATTAGTTTGTTCTTTATCACACTAGATAAGGATATGCTAAGGTTCTCCTATCACCTGACAGAGCCATGCACCAACAATGCATCCAAATATGAAGCGTTAATTATCGGGTTGGAGTTGGCAATCTCAGTGGATATAACAGATATTTCTATCTACGGTGACTCTCAACTCGTCATCTAGCAAGTCGACGGATAATATAAGATTTTAAAGCCAAGGTTAGCATAATACCACCAGTACACAATGAACCTGCTTGAACAGATTCCCAACGTAACTTTTTACCAGATTCTTTGGTGAGATAATGAATATGCTGACGCTCTAGAAAAACTTGCAAAAAATTAGCATGTTCCCCGGAGGATTCCATCAACATCACAATACATTGAAGATAGATTTTGTCTCAAGTTTATCTTAACGATCTACACAAGCTCGGAAAAAAAAAAAGAAATGATGATTCTGGTTGCTGATATCAAAGAAGACTTACGTGAGCCATTGATAGAACATTTGTAAACTGAAAAGTTATCGGAAGACAAGTCAGCAACACACCACATCACAAAAAAGGCTATGTCATGTGATCTAATAGGGGATGTTCTCTATAGAAGATCATTCGACCAGATGTGGCTATGATGTTTAAACAAAGCAGTAGCACAAAATATTATAAAAAAAGTACGCGCCAGTTTGTGTGACGCTTACCAGTCAGGGTCAAAGATGAAAACGAAGATCATGAGACTCAGATATTATTGGTCAGCAATAATATCCAACTGCATAGATGCAGCCAGAAGATGTCACCAGTGCCAAGTGCATGTGGTGGTCTTGCACCAACCTCCAAATGTGCTACACCCAACAGTCGCCTCATGGCTATTCGAGTGTTGTGGCACGAACATAATAGGTCTGATAAATCCTCTACCTTCCAAAGGACACAGATTTATACATACCGCTATAGATTACTTCTCCAAATGGGCAGAGACAGTGTCGTTACGCGAGGTTACAACATAGCACATCTTTCAATTCTTCAAAAGCCAAATTGTCTTCCAATTCAAAGTATCGTAAAGAATAATTTCCGACAATGGGACAGCCTTCAAAAGCAGCAAAATAAACAATTTCTTCAAACGATAAGGATAGACTAGAGATATTCTACAATTTAATATCCCAGGGCAAATGGCTTAGCCAAAGCCTTCAACAAGACATTGGTACATTTTTTAAAGAAAAAATTGGACGAAAATAAAAGAGATTGGCAGAACAAATTATTAGAAGACTTGTAGGCCTACCGGACAATGTTCAAGACTCCCACTCAATGCACACCCTACATGATTGTGTATGAGTCTGAGGTCGTACTACAGTTAAAAGTTCAGACGCCGTCTCTATAAGTCGTTGTCGCCAACCAGCTTACAACAGAAGAAAGTGTAAAACTCAGACATGAAGAACTAGAGAGTCTTGAGGGAAAATCACTAGAAGAACAACAACATTGGAGCTTTATCAAGCAAATATGGTACAAGTTCATCAAAAATTGGTCCGCCCAAGGGCATTCAAAGTTGGTGACCTTATCCTCGTGCTCAAAAGACCCATTCTTGCAGACAACAAGATCGGTGGAAAATTCTAGCCAAATTGGAAGGGACCATTTATCGTAGAGAAGTTCTACGTAGGAGGAGCCTACCGGCTAGTAGATTTTCGTGGTAAGAGACCCATGCTGCCAATCAACGGATGATACCTGAAGACATACTATGCAACTTAACATTGCTTGACATCACTTGATTTGAAATTTTAAATTTTGATTGTTCTAGGGTTATTTATCTGGCTAAATTTCTGTGACCGGGTCTAAAATTTTGTAATAAAATTGACCTCCTTTTAATGAAATTTTTTTAAAATTATACAGTTTAATTTTCTCTTTTCTAAAAAAAATTGATATTCTACTAAATTAAACAAAATACACACATGAATAAATAATTTTCTAATCAACATAAATTATATTGCTTTTTAAAAATACTTTGTTTTGTTCTTGTTCACACTACGTTTAAGCTCACTGATATTTTTCCTATTGTCTGCAGAGAAATGTCAGGTCAGAGGCTGATCTTTGCTTTTAAAGATGGCTGGAACCTCACACTCGACGAGAAAAAGGCGCCGTAGGGCGTCACCATAGACTTTGACATGGACTTTAGTCAAGTCGACATGGACTATGAGGGTCCTCTAATGGACGTGGTTAGTCATCAGGAAAAAGGACTGTCATCACTGATAAGGGTAAGCATCATAGATAATTCTTCACTAAAACAAAAATGTGATAGTACAGCAAGTCCCAATGGAGGGGACTAGTTGCCTGCCATCCATTATAGCTACACCAACTGGGGGCCTGGTCGCTCCCAATGATGAAAGATTACCAGATGCACTGCTACAGAGAACTTAGCGCAGAAACACCAACCGCTGAATGCATAGGGCTTTCTTACGTGAAGAAAGAAGATGTCAGAAAGAGGCAAAAAACTTGCTCACCCTTATTTCTGAGGGGAATATCTACTTTCCAAGCATGAGAGAGACCTCTTCTAGCTTACATGCTACAGACAATGAGTCTGGCTTTGCTACAGAGCCAGAGATGCCTTCAGTTTTAGATGTTCTTTGTACGGGTTACCCGACATGCAATGCCACGATACCTGCATGTACATCAGCTATATGGGCATTTGTGGAGTGCCCGGACTACAATGTCCTCCACCTAGAGTGCTACAGTACTTTAGAGGAGTACTCATCCACTGACAATGAATTTCATATCGCAGTTTGTCCAATGGAAGAACCATATGTCTCGTTTGATACAGAGCTATATATCCTGTTGGATACAGAGTCATACATTTCGTTGCAGACAGAAACAACACTAACTTGGATTCCCGCCAATGTTGAAATAAGGGAGTATCCTCAATAGCTGCCAATGTTCTCCACAACAAAATACTACAAAAAGAGTGAAGCAAATAAAAGGGATTTTGAATTCTATGAAGTAATTCAAGGAAAGTTCATAAATATACTAAAAAGCTTGGAGCTATATACCGGGGACTTCTCCGAAAGCATTGAATGAAGTACTCTTGACTACAAATTTTAACTGAGAGACAGAGGTCGAACAGGCCTCTTGATGGAAAAAACCAATTCCAAGCCATGAAAATGGATGTGTTGAAAGGCCAGGATCACCATACAATGTGGCTGCTGTTACAACTTCACTAAAGATAGTCAAGGAAATTCTCTTAGGATTCTGAAACACGATCCGGTGGACCTACTACCTCCCATGATGAAATGAATGATTAAGATAATGCCAGCTGACTATATTCCTAACAGCTCTATCATCAACATATATGATGAAGGCGACCGCATACCCCCAGACATTGACCATCATGATTTTTTGAGGCCTTTCTGCACGTTCTCTTTCATGAGCAATAGCAACATCTTGTTTGGAAAAGAAATTAATATCATTGGCCTTGGTGAGTTCATAGGACCCATGGAGATTCCACTACCAGTAGGTTCATTGTTGGTTCTTAAAGGAAACCGAGCAGACATCGCTAAACACTACATTCCAGGGGTGCAACACCGTAGGGTGTCCGTGACTTTCTAAAGAATGGATGACAGCAAAATGCCATATGGATTTCGGCCACACCCGGAACTGCAAGATCTACTACTGTACGAGCTATGAGAGGGTTTCACCTCTAAGCGCATGAAAAGCAAACTCTTGTCCTTGAGCATGGCTTGGTAGGTTGGCTCAATTAGGAGCTTGCCCCTCCAGAGACAGACACTCAAAGGATTTCTTTTTACTACATTTTGTCACAGCATATATGATATGTGTTAGAGATACTCAGGCTATGATATGTACTCAACAGAGGATATTTTTGGATGTACTTTGATGCAGTCAACATAATTGTACTTTTTGTGGCTTTGGCCTACACTCAACCTGTAACACTTATTGGAGCAGATTAATAAAATCTCTTTCAAAATTTTGTCTATTTCTTCAGTTTCCCTTCTTGTACGATAGATAAAAGCTATAGAGCCATACATTGGTTTGGGACTACAATGAACAAAGAACAAAACAATAAAAACTTGATAATAATAAAATTCAAATAAAATACTCATTTGAAGAAAAAAAATCAATCAATAAATTAAAAAAAAAAAGAAATTTCAAAACATATTTTGTTAATTAAATGTGATTAAAACAATAAGAAAATAAAATATCATTTCGAGGTCTCCTACTCTTTGCTCGCGCAGCGCGATTATCCTTGTTTGCACTAAATCTCACAAAATTTCACATATCATCCTCACCAATGTCAACCTTTTCACATAACACATATCTATGGGTTCAACACCACAAACTCTTAGTAAATTTCAATTCTCATTTTAGAATCAGTCTCTAACTTCTAATTCCCTTCTTTTGAGCTCAGTCCTTAATTTCTGATCCTCTTTTTGAGATTGATCCTTAAATTTTAATTCTCATTTTGGAATCAGTCCCTAACTTTTGATTCCCTCCTTTCGAGTTTGGTCCCTAACTTCTAATCCTCTTTTTAAGATTGATCCCCAAATTTCAATTCTTTTTTCAAAATCAGTCCCTAACTTCTGATTCCCCCTTTTTGAGGTCGGTCCCTAACTTTCGATCCTCTTTTTGAGATTGATCCCTAAATTTCAATTCTCATTTTAAAATCAATTCCTAATTTCTGATTCCCTCCTTTTGAGGTCGGTCCCTAACTTTCTATCATCTTTTTGAGATTGATCACTAAATTTCAATTCTAATTTCGGAATCATTATGTAACTTTTGATTCCCACTCTTCAAGGTCAGTCCCTAACTTTCGATCCTCTTTTTGAGATTGATACATAAATTTTAAATCTTTTTTTAAAATCAGTCCCTAACTTCTGATTTCCTCTTTTCAAGATCGGTACCTAACTTCTGACTCTTTTTCTGAGATTGACATATAAATTGCAACTCTCACCTCGGGGTCAACACCTAAATTCTGATTCCCTCCTTGCGAGTTCGGTACCTAAATTGCGACCCTTCTTTCTGGGAGTAATACCCAAATTTCAATTCCCATTTTAGGGTCAGCACCTACATACCGATTCCCACCCGAAACTTGATAGTATGAAACCCACCCTCAAATCCCCAGCGAGAGATTCTACTCCTTGATTTTGATCAGATATTCACTTGCTAATTCCCCAACAGAAACAAATAGCACACATAATTCTATAACTCCTTGTAGTTCTGTTGACTTAGGAGTCTGTGTTGGTTTTGTTTATCTTGTTAGTCAATGCCAATACTCGCGATTTGCTTGCCCAGCACACCACACCTATTGAGAGTCCATTTGTTGACCTCAATTTTGTTTAAGGTTTAGTTTTCCTCTTTAGTAGCCTAGGGTCTAGCCATAGGAATTTCATGTTGACTATTCCTAGAAAACTAGAAAAGGAACCCTCACCTTTAGAAATTTTATACTTCTCTTTGTTAAACTTGAAGTTTCACATATTGGTCCTAACCTCTAGCACTTAGTAGGTAGGGTTAGTATAAGGAAGCTCAAGATGAGTACGCATAAGACTGATTGACCATAGAGTTGACTTTGGATGTTAGTTTGGATCTTGTTCACTCACTTACACTCACTTCCACTCATAATCACTCATAACCCTAAACCCAAAAATTCTTAACTTTGATCCCTTGATCTTTTGGGAGTCTCATGTACATGGTCACCTAAACCCACTGGCTCTAGGGTTAGGTTGAGCTAAGACAAGTACATAGAGGACCCAAATGGGGATTCTATTGGTCCATATCATATGTATGGTGGTTGGTACCCTAATTCTACCAAAATATCCAACTTTTGGCCCATTATCCCTAAATCCCCCAAATTACCTAGATACCCTCGGAATCCCAAATTTGACCAAAATTCCCAAATTCACCAAAAATACTCAAACTTGTTCAAAAATCATTTCAAACCATTTGAAAATACCCAAGTTACCTAAGACCTCCCAAAAATGCCAAATTTACCAAAATATCCCAAAAATTACCAAAATTACAAAAATATCCTTGGCACCCCAAACTTTCCCAAATTGTCAAAATCACTCCAAATGTCTCCAAAACTAGTTTGGCCAATTTGATCGTTTTTACCAAAACCCCCAAATGGTCTTTAAGTGCTCAATTTTCCCAAATTCACCTCAAATGTCCATCAATTGGAACCCAAATTTTATCTATTTCAATTCTAAACTTAAATCCACTTTTCATTTGACAAATATAAACCAAATCTAAGACTAATTAGCCCATGCTTTGAGCTCAATTTTGATCTAAGTCAAATCCCCAGTTTTTGCCCTATCACTTAATCTCACCAAATTGAACCCCATAGCCTACCCAATTTGCCCCAATTTGAATCCTTAACTCTTCATAATATTCATAAAATTCAAATTTGACCTTCAATTGGCCTTGGTAATGTCTCAATTACACTCAATTTTGACCCAAATCCAAAAATCCTCAAATTCCCCCAAATTGGCCATGCCTCCAAATTCCACCAAATTGGTTGCCCTAAACTCAAAATTGACACCCAATTTATGTTGAAAACTTTTCATGACGTTACCATAGACCAGTTTCAACAATAAATTTTGACTTAGCCCAACCCTAGCCCAACCTCGACCCAAGTCTAGCCCAACATGGCCAAATTGATCAAAAGCACAAAAGCCTTCAAATTGAACCCCCAATTAAACTTAAAATCATTTCAACCCTTCATAAAAAATCTTCACTACAATCATATACACAATTTTGATCAATTAATTTGGCTCAAAGTCATGGCTAGCCTAACCCAAACCCAACGTTTGGTCATTTGGACCAAAATTGAACCCATGCACCAAAATTGACCTAGCCATCTTAAAGCCACCAAATTGATGACTCCGCAGCCACTAAGCAAACTCCATGGACTAGGCTAAACCCACTTGGACCATCCATGGTAAGATATGGACCATTGGATCTTTAAATTAAGGGATTCATGCCATTTATGGGCCTTAACCAAAAATTTCCCCCATCGTCACTTGCCATTGTGGATTAAACCTAATTAAACCTCCCACTGGCTTACCTGACCTCCAAGCCACCTCATCTTGTCCTAACGGCTTTCTTCTTTGATTTTGAGCTTAGATCGATGTAAGGTCAGATCATGTAGTTTCTTAGTTTTTAAAGTAAAAATATGAAAGTTAAATAATGTTCACAATTGGAAGATATTTCATTTCAGCTGGGATGAAATGTCGACTAAGGTAGTCTAGAGCATTCTCTTTCCCATCCTTGTTAACTTGGAACAACAAGCCTCTTTCGGACTTATCAAGAGTGGTAATATACAGAAGAAGAGGTTTCCCTAGAATTAAAGTGGCTAAAATTTGTGGATTTAGCAAATATTATTAGATATCATCAAATGCATCCTGACACTGTTTGTCCTAGTGGAAATGGATATGACCAAAAACATCGATAGCTTATGTAGAGATTTGAAAGAAACCTTTTGAAGAACAAAAGCTTTACATAAAGGGAATGCAATTGAGTTGGGCTTTTAAGAGGCTCCAGTTCTATGGTGGGTATAATCTTGATTGGGTATATCTCAATGTCTCTATATCAGACAAAGAAGCCTAGAAACTTCCTAGATGATACATCAAACACCTACTTTAATTGTTTCATCTTCATATTTCACTTTCTATGGCATTCAAAAATAATCTATAGATCTAATAGATGATTTTTTCAGAGTGACTCTTAACTAGCGACATAACATTCGACCTTATGATGCAACATGTCATTGAAGATATGCATCATAGTATGTTGGCTGGTTGACCCAATATTTCTCAAGCTAAAAGACATAACCCTGTATCAAAAGTTGCCTACAAATGTTAAAAAAAGTTGTATGTTGCTCCTTTTATGAGGGCAATCGGGTATGATTATTACCAAATAAATCATCCATGAAGGAAAACATTACATGTGAAGAGGCAACATTTACCATCAGCTCCAGTATAGGAAGAAGAAAGTCATCATTCAAAGTGGCCTTCTTTAGGTTCTAAAGGTTAGGCAAACTCATATCTGTCTACTTTTCTTCCAAATATATATAATATTTGCAAGCCATGTAGGGTAGGAGACTTCTCTAATGAAGCTTAACTCGATGAGCTTTTTATTTTCTTCAACAACTGCCTACTATCTCTTGAGCCACATTCTTTGAGGCATTTATTTGACAAGAATAATGCTCGGGTCAATGGATAGATTATGGACAAGTACTTCTTTAGTTAGGCTGAGAATTTTAGAATAACACTATGTAAGAGAGTTTCAAGATTTTTTTAAGATTTCTATGATCCATCAGACATAAATCTAATAGGAATTTACTTTTGAAAGTCGGATGAGGATTTTCATCTATGCCTAAGTCAATCTTGATCAGCTCGTCAATAGCCTGAGAGATACCACCATCAAATTTAGAACGGGCATCCTTTGCTTTGATTTCTTCACCTGAGAGGTAAAGATTTTGTTATCATAAGATGTAGAGATCATCATGAATGTAGCATTGGAGATTTTTTCATCACCCAGCCTTTTAACAACTCCAAGGCTAGATCTTACATAAATGTGTCTATTATGCAATGTAGCCCGACATAATGAAGCTTGGCAAGCACACCACATACTTTGTTAGCACCCCTTATTTAAAAGTTTAGAAATGAGTGGAAAATAATAAAAAGAAAGTGGCTTGCCTTGTACTTATTCATGGACATCATTTTAAAATATTACATCATCATTTATTACATGATAATCAGCTATATAAATCAAAATAGTTTTCACCTTAAAGTTAAGTCTTGGAGGTACAAAAAAGGACTTGAGGACATCTATGTTAGAAGCATTCATAAATGTCAAGTCCATGTGATGACATTGCAGTATTGGACCAATGATCATCATATCATCCACCATAGATAGCTTGGAGAAGCAAGGGACTATGACTAACGATAGTATTCAAGGAATTTACTTATCGGTGTCATCTAAAACATCATGGTGCGAGCCATTGGTTTTTATCCAGAGATTAAGCTTCTTCACCCTTAGAATCTATGTCTAATTTGACACTTAGCCTTTCCTTGGAGGTTGATAGAGTTGGAAGCTTTTAGCTGGCTCCATGATGCATGAGGCATGACACCTTTCCTTCTATTTCATAGCCTTTTTGCCTTGACCGGGCAGGATCTAGAAGGAGCGGCGAACCATTAACGTCTGATGGTATTTGAAGCTAGTAGAGACGAGATACCTTGATATGAGGAACATAGTTCTCAACATTTTTGTATTTACCAACCTCATTGATGGATAATGGTTGGATATCACTCGGGATAGAGAACTCTTATCCTCCACACATTTACTTGATGCACTGGCATAGAGTAGAAGGTACCATCCCATACTCATGAATTCAGGGGTGTCTCACCATGTATCTAAAGAATGTGTTCCTATCAATGACATGAAACATGGCATAAATTTTAAACACTCTGAATTAGAGAAGAAAGGTTATAGACCAAAGGGTTGCCCCTTCCTTTAGAATCCACTAAGCATAATCTTATCAGAAGATAACCTCTGAGTGCTCGATGAGAGCAACTCAAGGGTACATTCACTAACAATTTTAATGGATGTGTTGGGACCAACATGTCTACGATTTAGTAGTGTATTGTAGCTATCATACATAAGGGAAGATTGTACACTATAGTGCTCAGCATTAAGTCAACCTTATAAAAGGTGATGACGATTATGTATTGTGTTGTATCTAACTCCTTCATTCTTTCTTCGATATATTAAGGGTGGAAGCCTTAGGACTCTATAGAATTCTTTGATATAGTAATGGTGGAATCCTTAGGAACCTACAGGAGCTTTTACCAAAGTTTCTCTTAGCTCATGGGATAAAATGCGAGCATCATTGATGCTTAAAAATGCTGACAGCCTCTTAAAGTGCACGAGCACATTGTATTCCTCTTTGATAACATGATTTATAATTCCTTTACTCTAGGGAGGAACATCAATATGATCATCCACCTCTTGGGTGATGATTACCTTCCCAAAATCAGGAGTATTGGGTCTTACTACCCGTGGATAAAGGAGCTAGCTGCTTTACAGGTGGACCTTCTGAATGCCCTTGCTAAGGAACTCAGAGTGATCACTCTTATTAGAGCATTCAGGTGATGGCTCAAAAAAGTGGCTTCATGTGATAAGTGCTTCACCTTCACTGTCTGATGACTCGCTCAAATCATCACATGTGATGTAAGTGCCATCAAAGTTAAGAGAGGATGTTGCTCCACTCCTTTGCTAACCTCATCACTGTCCTAATAAAAGTTAACCATAAAATGAGGATTAAAAAAATAGTACTAAGAAAAATCTTCTTCCACTAATTTGTTAGAGGTACAAAGACATCAGATGGAATTACCTCTCCCTCTGAGCTAACATTTGCATAGGAAAATAAAGAAAGTACATGAGTATCAGCAAAATCTGTAGTAGGCACAACTGGGTGGCCACAATAGCCCTGGTTAATCTTCTTCCAAGAAACTTCTCAATGTACTCTTTTAATATCTTTACCTCTCTTGCTTTGTAACGAGCCTTGAGTCAGTTCTTGAATACATAAAATCTTCAATTGCATAGCTAAGGAACCTTTGGTATATATAGTAGTTGGGCTCTCTGGACATCTCTGCATCATCAAATTTCTTTGGAGAAGGAAGTTGCTTACCCTGTTTTTGAGATTTTCAAAGAAATTTCTAAGGAAATCTCTTTTATAAGTGTAGTCCTTAAGTTCCTTTTGCTAAACATATTGGGTCTTTGACTTTGGAGAGGATGGGCAAGCTTTCTCAGTACAAGTAATGGGATTCTTAGGTTTTCCCTTTGCTGTCATCAAAGCTAAACTTTCTTCTACTCTGTTTCAAGTACCCACTATAAGGGGCTTCTAACCTTTGGCCTTCTTATAATTTTTTAAGACAAACTTATTGATTGTATCTTGCAACCGAGTCACCTTTCAATCAAGACATTAAGGGATTTGATTGTAAACTTCTATAACAAAACAAAAATAAGGCCTTTAAACATGTCTGTATGCCCTTCTTGAAAAATAAGGTCACACTTCACACTCATGTTCAAATACTAAATGATGAAATCTTGGAGGGAATTGTCAAACTTCTACTGAGCTATCATCAAATCACTCATAGGGACATGGTGATGTGTGCCGGTGAAACACTAAAGGATATGTACCCTCCAACTCGGTAAATGTCTGAAAAGTACCAATCAACAAATATTATTTTATTTGATAAACACTTATTTGACTTTGTTTTTTTTAATAATTTTTTTTATATTTAAACTTTTAAAAAAATCTTCCCTAAGAATTGTCCCCAATAAAATTATATATTTTCATTCTATTATTTAGTATAATAAACTTTATTAAGTTCAATTTAAACTTATGCATATGCAAATTTTGAATTATATATGTTGAATCTAAATTTGTTCTGTGGATCATGCTGAGGCATAGTGTATAGGGACCAAGGGAGAGGAAAAGAGTGAGAAATAGTTAGAGAGATGAAAACGAGTGGCATAACAATTACACCCAATGGGGGAAGAGGGAGTGTTCCCTGAGTTCTTAGACCAATATTTTATATTGAAAAAGGTTGTTACAACTGAAGTAGAAAGCTACGCATCAATGGCCTCTCCCTAAACATTATAATGATCCTTCTATATATAGATCATAGCTTGTATATATAAAATTACAACCTCTCCCTTGAGAGTTGCAGGTCCTTATTTCCCATATTTTAATAGTGGAGTTACATGTTATTATTATCTTTATTGGAACCTTTTAATATATATGAAACCTTTTCATTTTTCTGGTACCTTTTCATATGCTTGATATCTTTTCAAATGCCTAGAGTTTCTTCATTGTTGGGTCCATTTGATGAGGAGGTTAGTTATTTGATTGGGGTGGCCGACTTAATGAAGTAGCCCACAGTTTTTTGCTATTGTCAGTTATTTTTAAACATACACAAATTCCCTCAGGTCTCTTACTTATTAGAAATAAATCTTTAATAAAAATGAGAAAATTTAAATGTAAATAACGCAAATGTAATAATCAAAATCCCTAAATTTTAGCGTTTCTTAAAGCACTAATTTATTTGGCCCCTTAGTACTCTTATTTGACATTTTTGAGTCAACTTTTTATTTGTATTCTCAGTAGACTATCTATGCTTCATCTTGTGAGGTGACCTTTGGTCAGTCTTGTTTGCTTCATATGACACTTAGTTAATAGTGTTATTTTTTTCCTTTTGTTTTGAAGAAAATGCAAAAAAATATTTTGTAAACTTCAGAAATATGATCAAAGAATGAGAGTTTTCATTCTTGTTCACCTTTCTCTTAGCATTTTAATTATATCAATCAATTTGCTTATGATAGTTTGTCAGTGATAAATGTTGGCATTAGTTGTTTTGCTCACCAAGGAGGGGAGTCTTTTATTAGCTTGCCCTAGAGAGGAGTCATTTATTATTTATCTTAGAGGGGAGTCATTGATTTGCTTGCTCAGGAGGGGAATCCTTGATTATACTCGCATCTCGGGGAGTCATGAATTTCATAACCCTAAAGGAGAGTCTTTGTATTGCTTATCCCTAATGCAAGTCTTTAATTTTCTTGGTTAGTTCAAATTCTCGAGTGTCGGCTTAAATGCAGACACCTATAAACTTATTGAGTTCTACAAGTTTTTATTAGAATTAGAAAACATAAATAGAAAATTGTTTCAATAAAAGATAAAGTATCATTGCTGGTTGTTTCGATCGCTCAAAATTTTCAATCTCCTTGATAGTTATATGACTGTTTTTTTGGTTGCCCTGATTTCTGGTGGTAGACCGCAGACATAGAACCAGTCGAATGTAGGTGATCAACTAGAAGTAGGTGGTTAGTCAAAGGAGATGGGAGCAGCAATCAGCCAGATAAATTTAAATATTGGAGGGTGGCTTGCTAGAAAATGATTTGTGTGCTATTTTTGTAAATACATAAGACCAGAATAGTAGGTATCTAAATCTTACCTATTTTAAGATGGTCAGCTGGAGACAGGTGATATGCCGAATGCAAGTGGTCGGCTGGAGGCTGCCGGAGCAGCAGTTTGATGCATGGTAGCTTGTTTAGAGCACAATGAGTTGAGTGATATTTAAGTGAATACTTAAAAAAAAAAGAATTTATTGGTATATATGTAAATCTCTTTTAATTTAAGATGCAAAGTTGAATGTGGATGACTAAAAGTAAGTGGTTAGCTGGAAGCAGGTGATCGGCTAGAGGTAGGCTTCTAGATGAAGCAACCTTTTTTTATGTGACTTCTAGACAACCACTTAGCCATTTATTGATGACGCTAACCAAGCCTCTCCACCGCAAACTTGAGCAAATGACCAAAATGCAAAATTATTGATAGCTGATTAGGTTGCAACTTAAAATACATTTCTTGATACAGATGCTTCAAGAGTAGCTCTACCTCAGAACAGACTTCCTTAGATAACTTTTACTCTTGCTTAAAACAAAACACGAAAGTTCTACCAATTTGTTGTTCCTTGTTCTTGTCTCCCATTCACTTTCCAACATTAGCATAATTAGGACAATATGGCTTTTTGAATTGTGCATCCACTACTATGGTGAGAAATATAGATGACAAACACTTTGGTTTTGACCGTACAGAATCACCAGCTGCCAAATTATCTTCTTAAATGAAAGATCGATTAGAGATTTTTATTGCTTTGTCAACCTTTACAGCTAGAAGAAAAACCATAGGCTTGATCTCTATTGAATATATCAAGAAAAGTGAAAGAGATTTCTACATATCTATATAGATAGAGGCATAGTTTCTTGAAGATCACTAATGACAAGGAATAAATGGAGTGAACACACTACTGAGCAAATTTCTCTTGCTCTTTGCTTGAAGCATCTCTCTGATTAGTTTTTTCTCTATGTTGCTCATCTTCTTATTGATTACATGATGTATGCTCACCGCACAAACGTTGAATCCATTTTTTCTTACAAAAAGGATAAAGATTAAGGAAGATAAACTAAGTTAGAGAGAGAAAGAAGTTCTTACAAAAAAAGTAGAGAGTGATGCATAAATGGTTGGAAGGCCTAAATGGCCTCCGAAACTACATGAAAAAGATCATCCTATTTATGGATCATAGAGTGTATCTATAAAATTAAATCATTTTTTTTGGGAGTTACAAGTGTTTATTGCCCCTAGTTTAATAAAGAGTTACAGGTTATTATTATCATCACTGGAACCATTTTATACATACAAAATCTTTTCATATTTCTGACACCTTTTCATATGCCTGACGACTTTTCATATGATTGGTTTCTTTTTGTGGTTGGGTCTATTTGATGAGGTTGTCAGCCGCTTAACTGGGGTGGCCGCTTGAAGGAAGATGCTAACCAGAATCTGCTAGTGTCGGTAAGTTTTGGACATACATAAATGCCACCAAGTCTTTTAATTTTTGGAACAAAAGCTTCGATAAGAAAGAGAAACTTTAAATGTTGAAAATCCAAGATTTTAGTATCTCTTAATATTGTATTCTCTCCGGCCCCGAATTGCTTTCTTTTGCTTTTTTGAGTCAATTTTTTCTTTGCATAGCTAGTCTACTATCTAACCTTTATCTTACTAAGGTGACCTATGATCGCTCTTATTTGTTACATCTGTCACTTAGTTAATAGTGTTATTTTGTTCCTTTTATCTTAAAAAAAAGCATAAAATTATTATGTATGCTTCGTGAGTATGAAAGTAGTGAGAGTTTTCATTACTTTTCACTTTTGTTTTAGCATTTTACCTCTATCGAATAATATTTTTATGATAGTTGCATCGTGATAACTGTAGGCATTAGTTGATTTGCTATCTCGTGAGTGGAGTTCTTCATTAGGTCTCTCTAGAGAGGATTATTTTATTGCTCATCTTGGCGGGGAGTCGTTGATTTGTTCGCTCAGGAGGGGAGTACTTAATTATACTCAAGCCAGAGGAGAATCATTAATTTGCTCACCCAGAGGAGAGCCTTTGATTTGCTCACTCTAGCTGGTATGACTTGATTTTCTTGGTTAGCTAAAATTTCTCGAGTGTCAACTTAGATACAAACACATATGAACTCAATGAGTTTATCAATTTTTTATGAGACTAGAAAAACATAGTTAGAAGAAGTTTCAAAAAAGATAAAGTATCATTTCTGGCTATTTTGATCACCCAAAATTTTCGATTGTCTGGATATCTTTGTCACTTGGGTACTCTGGTTGTCCTAACGTTTTATGACTGACCACATGCATACAACCAATCGGAGGCATGTGATCGACTAGAAGTACGTGGTCAGCTGAAGGTGACTAGATTCACAGTTAGCTGGAGGTAGTTGCAGGTCGAAGGGTGGGTTGCTGGAGAAGGAATTGCGTGGTATTTATCTAAATAAATAAATTTTTAACAAAAGAGTGGTATGTGCATAAATCATCCCTAATTTTAAGATGGTCGACCAGTGGCAGGTGATTAATCGATAGCAAGTGGTCAGCTAGAGGTGTCTGACGCAACAGTTTGATGGAGTTGGGAGTAAAATGGATTGGGTGGTATTTATTTAAACACAAAAATATAAGAATAAAGTGGTATACATGTATATCTCTCTTTGTTTTAGATGAGTAGCTAGAGGTATGTGGCTGGTCGGAAGTAGCTAGTCAGCTTGAAGCAGGTGGTTGGCCAGAAGTAGGTTTGAAGCTGAAGAAACCTTTTTAGGTGACTTATAGACAACCACTTAATGATGTCATGATGATGCTAACAAAGATTCTTCGCTACCAACATAAGCATATGGAAAAAAGTAAAACATGTCGGGACCTGATAGGGTGTTAACTTGAAATAAACACTTCAAGAGCAGATCCACCTCAGGAAAGACTTCCTCATGGAAGCTTTACTCTTGCACGGGACAAAACAAGGAAGTTCTACCAATTTGTTGTTCCTTGTTCTCATCTCCCTTCTGCTTCCCAACTCTTGCATTGTTAGGAAAATGCGTCTTTTTGGATTGTGCATCCGCTGTTGTGTTGTGAAATATTAATGGAAGACTTCTTGGCTTGACGATTTAGAATCACTGGCAGCCAATTCTTCTTGTTCAATGAAAGACCAGTTGGAGATTTTTATAGCGTTCACGATCTTCACAGCCATGGAGAAAGGCTATAGACTTGCTTTATCAGGAAAAGTAAAATATTTTTATTATAAATTTGGACAAATATGGGAATAGTTTCTTGAAGATCACCGACCACAAGGAATCAATGGATTGAAACCACTATTGAGCAAGTTCTCCTTGCTCATTGCTTGAAGCTTCTCTTTATATAGTATTTCGTCAAACTTGCACATCTTCTTGTTGATGGTGCGGGCCATGCTTACCACACTATGTTAACTCCAAATTCATCTTGTAGTCCATGCCTAGATCATATAGTCTAAATACTAAGTGAGAAAAAGTCAGTGAGAGAGAGAGAGGAGTGACACAATAGATGCCCCTAGCAAGGCAAGGTGGGGGTATTCCCTAGACTCTCACATCTATTTAATATGAAAGAAGTTGTTACAAGAAAAGTTGAAGAGATGCCTGGAACCCCCAAACAACATCATTCTTAACTTGGAAAAAAATTTCATATTTATAGGTCATAAGGGATATCTTTGAAATTACATCCTCACCCCTCGAAGTTACTGGTCTTTGTTGCCCCTTTATTAGTAAGAGACTAACTTGTTATTATTCTCTATATTGTCACATTTTAATATGTCTGATACCTTTCATATGTGTGATACTATTTCATCTATCTGGCTTCTTTTCATATGTCTGGCGTCTCTACGTGGCTAGGTTCATCTGGAGAGGTGGTCAGCCGATCGACTAAGGTGGTCAATTAAATGAGATGTTCAACCGCTCTCTGCCACCATAGGCATTTTTTGGACATACAATATAACTTCAAAATGCTCTAAAGTAGAAATCCTTTATTTTTTTCTTGGTAAGAAAAGAATCCAAAGGTAAAAAGAATAATTAGGTTATATTGAAGTCTAGCTATGATTGTATAGTCATAATAGTGGGGTCGCATTGATGAAAGCTTTGAGAGAGAGAGAGAGAGAGAGAGAGAGAGAGAGAGAGAGAGAGAGAGAGAGAGAGAGAGAGAGAGAGATATTTAAAAATTACATCAGAAAAGCAAAGAACAATTAGGACGAGAAGGAGAAATAAAACCACATCCCAGCCCTCAAAATTATGCTTGAAAAGGTATATTTTATCTTTAAAAAATTAATAATCATGGTATCTACATATAAAAACCATTTTTATATAACATTTAAGGCTTGAATGATGTGCTTACAAGCAAAAAAAATAAAGTTATTAATTTTATAAATTCAGACAATGTATGTGGTATGTTTGTAAAAACCCCTTAAATTAAATGTCCGTTCTAATCCAGGCTTTATCCTTTAAGCGCTAATGAGCAGACAATCTCTGGACTTGCCAGGAATATGCCAATAATTTCTTAGCTTAGGAAACATTTCCACGTGAAGTGATAATTGATCAGACTATTACAAATCCTGCATATACTGAGATTAGATTGGGCCATTTACATAATTACAAATACTGTCATATAGAGAGACTAGATTTGGTCATTTACATATATAACACATAATTCTCATCTATATACATATCTGAACTCTAAACTTTCATATTTACATACATAACCAAAATAGCATCATTATTAGTATTTTAGAAATTGAAATACTTTTTTTTATGCATAAATTTAAAGCGTGAAAAGCTATATTAATAAATATGAAGGTATAATTATGACTTATCAAAATAAATAATAATTGTCAAGCCTATGTAAATTTTTCTATATTTAATTACATGCTAAATATGACATGAAAAATAGACTGCTAATAACAAAAACTCCGGTCTAATCAAAGAGTGGGCCAATTGATCATATAAAGTTATGAAAAGAACCGTAATAGTTGTCACATGTTCATGTAAATAAAAATCAGTGAGCGTTAGACTAAAGGGAGTGGATCAGTTGACGACCATGAATGAAACATTCAAAAGCATTTTAGTCCACACAGAAAAACTGAGTGGCTAAATCATTTTATATAGTTAATCTCGTCCTTTATGATAGAATTGTTAATCGTATGCCACCTATCTTGATAAAATGTTCAGAGAAATTCGTTCTCATAATTATATGCTGAACATGACATGCCAAAATTTGGCTTCCAATAAAAAAATTAAATTTGCTTGGATCAACGAGTAAGCTGATCGATAAATTCAGTAGAAGTTGATGTTTGGGGATGTAAATTATATAAATATATTGGAAAGATCTTAAGTAAAATTTTGAGCAAAAGTGCATAAAACAAGAAAACACATAACACTAAATTTAGTGTGGAGAAACCCGAGAAAGGAAAATATCATGGAGTCACACTATATCAAGAAGTCCACCAAAAAGTAAAAATGAAGGAAATAATACAAATTACACCACACTAAAGCCCCCTCAAACTTTAGGCACTCACCTCATTCTTTGCTAGGGGTGTTAAATAGGGTTCGAGTTGACCCGAAATTGATCCGAACAAAAATTGCATGACCCAAATCCAACTCGAATATTAAATAGGTCAAAAGTTCAATCTAAACTCAACCCGCTTCAATTCGCCAACCCGAACATGACCAAAATAACCCCTAAAAAATAAAATTTTTTGGTGAGATATTTTGTCGTTTTGAAATTGTTGAGTCGATTTCTTTGAGTTAGCGGATCGAATTCAAGTAAATTTTGGGTTGGCAAATCAAGTTGAACCTATCCCAAAAAAATAATTGGGTTCGGATTTCCAACTGAACCCAACAAAAAAATTATTCTGCTCAACTTGAATTTAGTATTTTTTAGTTGGGTTCGAGTTGAGTTGGTGTGTCGATTCAATCTTTGAAAACCCTACTCTATGCACTAGAAAATATAAAATCCAATACAAAAATTGAAGAAAAACAGCTTAAAACAAACTTCTGTTTCACAGGACTGTGGTTACTTCTTTGAGGCACTATGAGTACAATGTTGATGTGCCCTGTATCAAAAGAAAAAAATTTTAGTACCTCCGAACCAATATAGTATAGACTCCTGAAAAACTCATCGCCAAGCTTGACCAACAAAATTAAAGTCTGATAAATGATAATTGATTGACAAATTAGACAACACATAATATCAGTTCATAGTAGTAGTTTTATTTAACACTCTCTTTCTTAGGCCACTAATATTGATAGTTATATGTTGAACATCATCCCCTAAATCACCAAGTGGATTAGTTTATTAAGAAATTTCAAATGAAACAGTCATGTCACCTATAAGCTTACCTAGATCCAGCACCAACTATAAACACTAATGTACAAATGTGTCATTGATACAAACTAAATGTTGTTAAGTGTCGACGAATCTTTTAAACATATGTGTCATCCAAATAATATTGATAATATAATATGTGCATCGATGCCATGAGGAACAAGTGAGCTCCCAAAATGTGAAAAATTTGTAGCCTACTAATTTTGAATTTAGCATGATGTTTTAATTGTTGTTAACTTTTGAAAGAATCTAGCCTAGCTTTTTCTAAAAGAAAAATTCTTAGTTAAAAAATGTGAAGTAATCATTTGATTGAGAATGTCTTTTATGATTTCTATCCTAAAAATCTAGTGTTGACAAAGTGACAAAATTATCAGTGAAAATCAAGAGCAATTTTCATCCCCACTTGCTGGCAATAAGTAAGTTGGGATATCAAACCAATTTATTTCCCCAAATTTGATGAGAATCCTGGAATTAGGTTATTGAGTTTAATTTATGTATTCCACTAAGGATTCCTTCAAAACTCAAAGTTCACAATAAATTTTCACAACTTTGTTGGCCAGATTAAATATAAATGAAGATTTAAAGTTTCAGACATCACCAAAAAAAAATTTAATCCAAGTAACATCCAAAATAGTTAAACCCACCAACCTCTACTCATCAAATCGAATGAGAAAAGAAACTGTGGCTAATCATTCTTTCAAAATTAGGTAGAAAATTTTACAATTCAAAGTAAATAACTTACACATGTTTAGAAACAAAAGCTAGAAAAAAAATACACCCTTTTTTGCAAACTTTGCATCCACTTCCTCTTTTTTATTCTCGATGCTCATATTCTCTCAATTTATCCTCTTAAATCAACCCTTCCAGATCACCTCACAATTTCTCTGACTATCCCTTACAAAGTTTCACTCCTTCTAACATACCAAGAATAACACACCAACAATACATGAGAGAGAGAGAGACACACACACACACACAGAGCAATAAAATCAAGAGTCAAAATGCGAGAGAGTTACCTTCCTTCTAAAAAAATATCACCTTAATTAGCCTCAAAAGATGCCACAAAAACAGTAAACAAATAAACACCCAATGTTACTTTGCCAGCATTAGGGTTTCCCTTTAGAGTGTCAGAGTTCTATTTCTTCCGTGAGGGTTCATTGCTAGGGTCTATAGGTTGCACATTAGGACCATTGGAGGTTGCTATCAACAGCTTGAAAAGGGTCTTTAAGCACCATGCGCTCTGTTGGGTGCTTGTTTGGCCACTTTGGTGGCGCATCGACACCCATAAGCTGGTACATTTGTGATGCACATAAAATATATGTATTTTTATACTTATATGTTATACTCATTTTTGGTGATATTGTGCTTTAAAGGAATGTATTTTTTATGTTTTTTTGCAGGTTGATGATTTTTAGGACTTGAAGCAAAAAAAAAAGCAAAAGGATGAAATTTGGAGTCAAAATGACGTTTTGGAAAAAAATACTCAGCACCGACGGCGCCAGCAAGGACTACGACAATGCCACATGAACAAGTTGTCCAGAATATCGTGGCGGCGTTGACGCTAATGATGTCATTTAATAGAGAGCACAAAATTAAATTTGAGCCACGGGCACCGACGACATGAACGACGCCAAGGTCGGTGCTGGGTGAAATTCTAGAATATTTGATGAATTTGGACGTTTTTTGAAGATTTATTGGAGGCACCACCTAGAAAACTGATATTATGCTTTATTTAGAGAAAAAATTGCGCATAAAAAGTAGTAGTTAGAAGGGGCTAGATGGTAATTGAGTTTACTTGAGTATTCTATTGTTTAGTGTGGTGAGGCTAAGTGTGATTTTCTCCTAAGAGTTGTTAATAGAGGGTGAGAAGTGAGAGATTTTTTCTTCCATACATCTTTAAAGAGAAAATCAAGAGTCTTGTAAAAGGAGAAAGAGTTCAAGAGAGGTTACAAGGGATTTACTTTGAGAAAGAGTTACAGATAAGTGGTGTTTATTTTTTATTGTTGTATAAACTTTTTTTTATTTATGAAATTTGTATTTTGTTGTATCTTTCTCATGAGGTCTGAGTAGTTTTCTCTATCTTTCTCCCTACTCTGAGATATGGTGAAATGAAGAGATAGTTTGGAAGTACGAATTTTAAAATATAAAATAAATTGTGATGATTTTGTTATACCTTGTTGACCTCATTTTTGGTTGAGGTCTACTATTTCTCTTTAGTAGCCTAAGGTGTAGCCATATGACTTCCTATTGACTATTCTTAGAAGAACTAGAGAAAGACACCCTCACCATTAGAAATTCGAAACTCTTCTTTACTCAACTTGAAGTTCTACATATTGGTTCTAACCTCTAGCACTTATTAGGTGTGGTCTTTATGGGGGAGCTCAAGGAGAGTTCCTATAGGGCTATTTGACCTTAGGGTTAACATTGGGTGGTTGTCTAGAGCTAAGACACTCACTTCACTCACAATCACTCACTACCTAAACTCAGAATTTCCTGACTTTGGTCTCTTGAGCCTTTGGGAAACTCATGTAGATGGTCTCTTAAACCTACTAGCCCTAGGCTAGGGTTTAGCTAAGACCAGTACATAGAGGACCCAAATAGAATTTGCATTGGCCCATGACTTACTTTTGATGGTTAGCTCCCCAATTTTACCCAAAATACTCAGCCTCACCTTTTGCCCCTAAACCAACCTAAATTACCTAATTACCCTTGAAACCGTAAATTTGGTCAAAATTCCCAAATTTATCCAAAATACCCAAACTTGTTCAAAAATCATTTCAAATCTTTTGAAAACACTCAAATTACCCAAAATCGCCAAAAATTGCCAAATTACCAAAATGGCCCACCTTAGTACAAAATTTCAAAAATTCCAAGAAAATCCCAAAAGTTTCCAAAATATTCCAAATATTCCCACTTTCATTTATCTTAACTACCACATGACGTAATTTGGCCAATTTGACCATCTTTGACCAAGTCCAGCAAATTTACCTTTAAAGGCCCAAATTTTCCTAAATTCAACTTAAATGTCCTTCAATTTTGTCCCAAAATCCCCAAATTTCAATCCTAAACTCAAATTCACCTTAAATGTGACCAAAATAAATCAAATACAAGCTCAATTGGCCCATTATTTGAGCCCAATTTTTAATATAGTTCAAACCTTCAATTTTGGACACATGACCTAATCTCACCAAATTAAATACATAACCTCCTGAATTGGCCATGGTTTATGTTGAAAAATCTTTATAGAATTCCTACACATCAAAATTGACCATAAATTGGCCCAGGTGAAGTCTCAATTTCATTTAATTTTAACTTAAGTTCAAAATCCATAAATTGCCCCAAATTGGTTGTCCCCAAGACTCATCAAATTGAATGTCTTAGCCCTAAAATTGGCACCCAATTCATGTTGAAAACTCTTCATGACATTCTTATTGACCATTATCAACAATCAATTTTGATTTAGCCCAAGGCTAGCCCAATCTAGACCTTAGGTTAGTTCAGCATGCCCAAAATGACCAATTTTCAAATTCCTTCAAATTGACCCTTCAATTGAACTCAAAATCATTTCAGTCCTTCACAAAATATGTTCATTACAATCATCTACATCAAGTGAATAAATAAATTGGGCTTGAAGTCAAGGCTATCCTAGCCCAAACCCAAGTTTTGGTCATTTGCACCTACTTGGACCCATGCACTAAATATAGCTTAATCACCCTAAAGCCAGCAAATTAATGAGTCCATAGCCATTAGTTGGACCGTAAAATTGAGCCAAAACTCATCTAACCACATAAGCTAAGCTATGGACCAATGGTTCCATAAATCAATGGATTTCATGTCATAATTGCTTAAGCTTAAGATTCTTTTTTGCAAAAACTAAACCCGAGACCATTAATTTGATGTGACATATTCCTCTGGGTTTTCAGAGCTCCTAGCCACCTCCCTCTGCCATGGTCAGCCAGCCTAGTCTTCGGAGAAGCCAAAACTAAGGGTCACCCTCTTAAAATTCACCCAATTCAAACCTAGAGGCCATTTCACCAAAATGAGATGTTAGAGCCTCTCTCCCCTTTACCTAAGCACCACGTTGCACCCCCCAATTAACCATGACAACCACCCCTTAACCATTTTAATAAAAGCTCACCCCCATGGCCATAGAGGGAGTGCTGAAATTTTCACAGAGCCCCTAACATACACTTTGATCAACACCTGAAATTGAGCTTGGTCAAATTCATACCTAGAACTTACACCACAGCAAGAGGCTCAACCCCTAGCCTCCTTGGTCTCCAATGAACGTGCCAAGCACCTCTAATTGAAGCTTCCCTTCTCAGAGCCAAGGTATTGATCTTCTCTTCCTTTTGAGCCTCTTTTGATTCTCCATTTGCTTAAGCTTAATTTCATGGCATCTTAACTTTATAGATATGTTCCTCTAGTTTAGACGAGCATTTAAAAAAAAATTCATTAAATTTGGTTGAGAAATGAGGGAGATATCAAGCCTTGAAGATGGACGATTCTCAGGCTAGGCCATTAGGGATGATGACGGAGCACCATTCGATCAAGCGTGTATTGGATGGACTGTCAAGATGAAGCCGAACAACACTTCTTTACATGAACCGCGGGACGCGTGGCTGCTGGCATGGATGACGACACTCAAATGGGAGTGCAACGCATGGAGCTTCGGAGTTGCCTAGAATCCCGTTAGCACCACACATTTAAATAGATAAATAGGGAGTTAAAAAAAAAATCAGAAAATGACCCCTAACTTTAAAAATCCATATCTTTGTGCAGAAAAATCACAAAAATAAAATAAAAATACTCTCTTGCTCAGCGAACAGAGAAAAATAATGTGAAAATAATTTGAAGTCCATTTGATGCATGTTTTATTTTTAATTAATTAAACACCATTTTAATTCTTTTGATTCTCCATTCATATAGGCATTTCACCATAGCTTGAATTTTTGGCATGTTGTAGCTTTTGTCAAAAGGAATATTCCCTGATTTTTCCAAAGTCAGAGGAGACCGCTAGTGAGAGAACCATATTTTTCAAGTTTATGCACATTATCATAGTAATTAGCATGTTGCTTAGAAAAATCCAAGAAAGTTTTACAAGGCTTACTATGGCCAGAGAACCTTTAGGAAAATCTCTTATGAGTCAAGTCATTTAAAATGCACCTAATATTCATAAACCCTGAATCACTAAGGTAAATAATTTTTGAAAACATAAACTTTAAAATTACTTGATTTTTTATCTCCACCAATATCTAAGATCCAGAGGACTCTTTATAAAAATTTCAGTCATTTCGAGTCCATTTGATGGCCTAAGTTGATTTTTCAAGTTAAATATCTTTTTTTGGCACTAAAATGATTTTTGATGACCAAAATAAAACTCAAAAAATTATGAAAACTTATTTTTGATTTCTGTGATCAGGGAAATTTTATAAAAATAAGTCAGTATTTAAAATAAAAACTTCACTTTTAGCTTATTTTTAAATATTTAAAATAATTAAAAATTCATAAAAATCACAAAAGTAATAAAAGTTAAGGGAGTGTTCTAAATTTTTTTCTAAGTACTTAGAAATAATCAAAATATTTTTCCTAGTTTTATAAATAAAGATATTGTATATTGAAGCTTAAAATAATTTTTAAAGGCTAAAAAATGAATTTTTACTAAAATAATTCCAATAAATCAAAACAAAATAAAAAAAAAACAAAATTTGCCTCCCTAGATTATCTGACCTCAGAGAAATTTTTTCAAATATGTAAAATTTAATTTTCCACATTTAAAATATTTTATATTTAATAAGTATCCCAGAACTTAAAATAATTTTAATAATTCAAATAATATTCAAAAAATCATGAAATCTTGTCCAAATGGCTCTCTAGTCTAGGTCTACCTCTAGTAAAAATTTTAAAAAATTAGGCTTCACCTTGGTTAAGTTAGCAAATTTTCTTTGAAAATCTCATTTTTGCATGAAAATAATTATATAAATTAAATTAAATTTTGAAAAATTAAATTTTCTCTCTGATGTCTTAATGGACCCATGAATGAGGTAGGATAGAAATTTCAAAGTTATTTGATTTGAATTTGACAAATTATGAAGTTTTAGAGCTTTATGGGCAAAAGTGTAATTTTAGGAATTTGGCCTTAATTAACATTTAGGCTTAATTCAATTAGGGAAATGGGAAACCTCTGATCTTAATTAACTTGTTTGGATGACAGAAATTAAAAAGGGGATTAATTGATAGAAACCAACCTTACTTTCTTAATTAAAAAGATAAATTAATAAATTTCTAAATTATTAAAATTTGAAAGTTGATAAACATTAAATGAACCTATGACTTAAGGGTATGACTTTTGAAGTCAATAATTAATCAATTTATTACCCCTATTTGATTTTCAAATGAAAGTCAAATAATGAATCATGATCACCTAAAACTTATCCTTTTCAAAATTAAATAAGACACTCACCTAGGTCGTAAGGGGTTAGTAGTGATCTAAGTTAAATCAAGACTGATTAAGTGAGGATTATAAAAGCAAACATAGCTAAAATTTAACACCATTAAAACACCAAAAGATCAATTAGGACCAAAATTTGGCTAAGTGTTCCAACAACACTAGCTTGCCCCCTTTAAGGGTCTTCATTCACATAACCTTCAAAATTAAATTACAAATGATAATTACCCTACTCTTTAGGATAATTAGGACATCAAGGTTCATTGTGCATTAAGGTATTCATAGGGTGAATTTTTAAGCAACACAATAAGTTTAAATGAGCTCTAGGCCTTTCACCAAGTAGTGAGAGAGAAGCATGAACCTGCTTCTTTCTCCTAACTTGTTGGATACCTCAGAGGTCTACTAAACAATGTACTTTGCATAACAAAATCATCCTTAATCAAACTCATAGGGACCCACAAAGATATAACTTAAGGTTAGGTAGGTCGCCAAAACTTTACTTCCCTGTTTCATATAAAATGTCGTGACATGCATTTTGAGTTTTAGGTGGTGGAACGAGAAGACTCACCAGGTACACTTTTTATAGTTTACAGTGTTGTCTTTCTTGTAATTTTTGTACTTGCAAAACTTGCATGCTAAACAATGATGCCACCCTACATGAAAACTAAAAATATCAAGAACTTCTTCACCAAAATAAATTAAAACTTTCTCGAACTAAAAAAATCTATATTGTTCTTGTTCATGCTAAGTTTCAGCCCACTGATAATTTTCCTATTGTCTGTAGAAAAATGTCAGGTCAGAAGCTGATCTCTACATTCAACGATGGTTGGAACCTAACCTCACACTTAACGAGGAGATGGCACCACAAGGTGGCATTATTTACTTTGACATGGATTTCAATGAAATCGACATGGGCTACGAAGGTCCTATAATGGATGTAGTTAGTGGAAAAGAAAAGGAGGGACTGCCCTCACTTTTGAAATTCAGATCCAAAAGCAATCCCTTGCTAAAAGGGAAAGAGGTGATAAGACAACACAATCCTATGGAAAGAACTAGCCGTCTACCATCTATGGTAGCCACTCTAGCAGGAAACTTGTTTGGTTCTAACAACGGTAGGATATCGTTCGCTTCTCTACGAAGCACTCAATGGAGATATGCCAATGGTCATAAGCACAGAGTTCTCTTGAGAGAAGAAAAGAGACGTCAAGAACAAATGGAAAACTAAACCGTCCCCATTCTAGAGGGACACATCTATGAACCAGATATGAAGGAAACTTCTTCCTGCCTGCCTACCACAGATGAGGAGCCTGGGTATGTTCAAGAACCAAAAGTACCGCCAGCTTTGGATGACCTTTGCACGGGTTGCCCTACTTGCAAAGTTGAATTACAGCCACAAGCGTCAGCTATAGGAGCTTTTGTCGAATGTCCGGACTGTAATAACCTGCACTTGGAGCATTTCAACACTCTTGAAGAATATACCTCTAATGAAGATCAATCTTAGACCATCGATTGCCAAATGATGGGGCATACGCCGCAATGGGTACAGAACAATATGACCCACGGTATACTGAGCCGTATGTTCCGATGGACGCCGAGTCATACATCTCATTAAAGGTAACACCAACACCAGTCTGGATTCATGTCAGCAATGAAATGAGGGAATGTCTGTGCTAGTTGCCCATCTTTAGCACAACAGAGTATTATAAAATCAGCAAAGTCAACAAAAGAAGCTTTGAGTTCTACAAAGAAGTTCGTGGAGAGCTCATCAATATATTGGGAAGACTGGAATTGTATACAAGGGTATTTTCAAAAAAAGATGAACAAAGCATTATGGACTATATCTATGACTTAAGAGATAGAGGTCGAGCAGGCTTGCTCATGGAAAGAACCTACTCTGAGCCAAGGAAATGAATGAGAGGAAAGGAAAAGATTATAATACCATGTGGGTGCTGCTACATTTTCACGATACACATTCAAGGAAATCCTCCCGAGATTCTCTGGTACAATCAAGTGGATCTGCTGCCCTCGATGAACAAATGGATGATTAAACGAATTGTTTGATGGAACATACTTCCGGTCGACTGCAATCCAAACAGCTGCATTGTCAACTTATGTGACGAGGGAGACCGCATACCTCCTCATATTGATCATCATGATTTTGTAACACCCTTTTGCACAGTCTCATTCATGAGTGAAAGAAATATTCTCTTTGGGAAAGAAATCGATGTCATCGACCCCAGAGAATTCAGAGGAGCTGTAGAGATTCCCTTACAAGTTGGTTCAGTGCTTATTCTAAAAGGCAACGGTGCAAATTTTATCATGGATTGCATTCCAAGAGTAAAATGTCGTAGGGTGTCTATGACTTCCTACGAATGGACAACGATAAAATACCATTTGGATTTCAGCCGGATTTTGAACTCGAAGAACTACTGCCATATGAGCTATGATAAGGTTGAACCTCTAGGCGCACGTGAAGGGAACTCTTGTCCTGAAACGTTGCTCAGAAGGTCAGCTTGATCACGAGTTCACTACGCAAGGGGACAGATGTTCAGAGGGTTTCTGTTTCTTCTCTACTACATTACAGATATGATATGTATTAGACATGATCAGTCCATGATATGTATTCAATATGACACATTCCGGATGTACCTTCATGCAATTTGCATATTGTACTCTTTTTTAGGCATTGGCCTACTTTTCATTTGTAACATTTTATTGAAGCAGATTAATGAAATTCCTTTCAGAAAATTTGTTTGATTGTTCAATTTCCCTTCTCGGTGTGATGGGTAAAAGTCACCGAACCATGCATTGGTTCGCAACTACAATGAATGAAGAACAAAACAAAAAAAAATATTTAATGATAAAAAAAAACTTTCAAATAAAAAATGACTAAAAGAATATAAATTATGATAAATTTAAATAAAAAAGTCTCTTTTTAAAAAATCAACCAACTAAAATTAAAATTTGAAAAACATATTTTGAAGATTAAATGTGATAAAAACAAGAAGAAAAGAAAATAAATTTGTTGAATGGATTCTCTCAATTTTGGAGTTTCTTACTCTTTGTTCGCGCAATAAAACTATCTTTGTCTACACTAATTCTCTTTACATCCCCGCAGAATTTCACATTCTGCGCAAAAAAAAAACTCATAAATTCTCAAAAATCCTCTTCAACAATGTCAACCTTTACATACAACACATGTCTCTAAAATTAAACACTATAAACTCTGTAGAATTCTCATTTAGGATCAGTCATTACCTACTTATTCACCCCTTTTGAGGTCAGTCCTTACCTTCCGATGCTCTCCTTTTGAGATTGGTCCTTACCTGTCAATTCTCATTTTAAATCACACTACCTTTTGATTCACCCCTTTTGAGGTCGGTCCTTACCTTCCGACGCTGTCTTTTAAGATTTATCCTCACCTGTTGACCAGAGGAAAATATGTTGAGATTTTCATACCTATTTTATACTATTTTTTATAATATTGCACTTTAAAGAAAGGTATTTTTGATGTTTTGACGCAGTAATGATGAATTAGGGTAATTGGAGCAAAAAGATGCAAAAATGAGCAAATTTGGAGAAAAAATGACCAAAATGTGCAGAATTGAACCAGGGCGCCGACAACGCCATCGACCCCGTCGACNAACTACATTCTCATTCATACAACCTTATGTGATTCTTTCCAATTGTTGACTGAGACAATACCAGCTCGGTTCCTACATGTTCTCATAAAAAATTTTAACATCTGGATTGGCCAAATCAAGAAGTAAATGAAGTAGATGAATTTAAATCATCATAACTTCTTCCAGCAACGAAGATCAATGCTTTCCATAACTTCCGTCAAAAACTTAATTACTTATTATTTTAAGAAGAAAGATAAAGAAAACTACTCAGAATCCATGGAGAAAACAAAACCACATTTATCATTTTAACAAGAAAGATAAAGAAAACTACTCAGAATCCATGGAGAAAACAAAACCACATTTTAACTCAGAATCCATGGAGAAAACAAAACCACACTTTAGTTTAAAAGTAGAAATCATTGTCAAATCAGAATCCATGATTCCATCCAACACTTAATTACTTATCATCTTAAGAAGAAAGATAAAGAAAATTACTCAGAATCCATGGAGAAAATAAGAAACACACTTTAGTTTAAAAGAAGAAATCATTGTCAAACCAACAACAAGTCTCAATTAAAACCAAAGAAGTTTATCATTTTAAGAAGAAAGATAAAGAAAACTACTCAGAATCCATGGAGAAAACAAAACCACATTTATCATTTTAACAAGAAAGATAAAGAAAACTACTCAGAATCCATGGAGAAAACAAAACCACATTTTAACTCAGAATCCATGGAGAAAACAAAACCACACTTTAGTTTAAAAGTAGAAATCATTGTCAAATCTCATAATCCATGGAGAAAATAAAATCACACTTTAGTTTAAAAGTAGAAATCATTGTCAAACCAATATTTATGGAGAAAATAAAACCACACTTTAGTTTAAAAGAAGAAATTATTGTCAAACCAACAATATTGTATGGAGAAAACAAAACCATACTTTAGTTTAAAAGTAGAAATCATTGTCAAACCAACAATACATTGATTAAAACCAAAAGTAGTCTAAAACAAAAAGATAAAAACTTATCTCAAGTCCTTCACCAAACTCTTGAAATTTCTTTGAATATCTTCTCTTTTACAAACACTCAGAATAAAATAATAAAAAAGGTTAAAGTAAAATAAATAGTAGTTCCTGAAACTCTCTACAAACTAACTCCCTAGAAAAGAGCTTTTAAAACTTACCAATATTTTCAGGACTCTTTTCTAAATCCTCTCTTCTTTCTTTTATAGTTTTCTAAGAGGTGCCTTGGGATCTCTTCAAAATGTGTCTTGAATCGATGTATTTGCCCAAGAGATGCATCCTTTCATGATAATTTTCTTCCATGGTGGTTACAACCACCTATTAAGCCAATGGGTGCCTCAAAAACCTCTTTGAAGTTCATGAAAACCAATTTTACTCGTTTAGTAACTACCACTGGTGCTTAAGTGTGGGGTCTCGACAATTAGGTGCGGCCTTCTCTGTTTAACCGATGCTTAAGCGTCGGATATGGCGCTTACGTGTCAAAACTCTTTTGCATAATTTTTCACATTTTTGCTCTAAATTTGATCCTTTTTCACTCTTTTAAGCATTTTTTTTCATTTTTACTTGTATTTGCAAGAAAAACACAAAAATACCTTCCATTAAAGTGTAATATCTCAAAAATAAGAATAAAAATGTGTCTAAAAATACTATATCTTTTAGGTGTATCAGCGAGCTTCTCTCTTTCACCAGCGCTTAAGCGCCAGATCTAGCGCTTAAGCACCGGATTTGGCTCTTACGCACCGGATTTGGTGCTTAGGCTCCAAAACTCTTTTCCACCATATTCACATTTTTGCTCCAAATTTGATATTTTTTCACTCCTTTTAGCATTTTTCATCTTTTTACTTGTACTTGAAAGAAAAACACACAAATACGTTCCATTAAAGTGCAATATCAAAATATCAACTACCTCTTGGGTTAGATGTGAGTTCTTGAGCTTTATTTCCCGATGTAGGGATATGTTTCCGATCAGCTCTTGAGTTGGATGTGAGTCCTTGTGGTTTCCTTCTCAATCTTGTCGTTATGCCATCTCTTAGGTTGGATGTCAGTCATTGCGCTTTCCTTCTTAATGTGACAAATCTTTGAGATCAGTTTAAGACCACCTTAAATGGAGTAAGGCATCTGATTCTCTACCCAAATCTTTAGAGATAGATACAAGCCCACCTTAAATGGTGTAAGGCATAATATTTACAAATCTTCAAGATCAGTATGAGACCACCTTCAATGGAGTAGGGCATCTGATTCTCTACCCAAATCTTTGAGATAGGTTTAAGGCCACCTTAAACTGATTAAGGCATCCTATTCTCATCTTTCAAGATCGGTATGAAGCCACCTTAAATGGAGTAAGGTATCTATTTTTTTTTTTTGAGTTGTTAGCTAAATTTTAATTTCCATGTCAGGGTCAACACCTAAATTCTAATTCCCATCCTCCCAAACCATTGCAATCAAAATCAAAGTTTTCTACAAATCAAATTCAAATGGAATCTTCATCGTGACCGTTATGGTCATTTTCAGGATCCCTTGCTATATAATCCCCATGAGAATTCTGAATCATCAATTTTGATTGAGTGTTCACTTGCCAATTTTCTTGTGGAAACAATTATCACTAAATTCTGCTCTTCATTCTAATATTGTTGACTTAGAAGTCTATGTTGCTTTTGTTGATCTCGTTGATCAACGCCAATACACGCTGTGTGCTTGCCTGTCTCACCCCACCTATTTGGCATCCATTTGTTGATCTCACTTTTGGTTGAGGTCTATTTTTTCCTCTTTAATAGCCTAGGGTGTAGCCATATGACTTTCCTATTGACTATTCCTACAGGACTAGAAAGGAACACTCACCATTAGAAATTATAAACTCTTCCTTGCTCAACTTGAAGTTCCATATACTAGTCCTAACCTTTAGCACTTAGTAGGTGGGTGACCAGAGAAAAATATGTTGAGATTTTCATACCTATTTTATACTAATTTTGATGATATTGNCTTTACTACAATAGATCATAACTTTTATATAGTACTAAAATTACTTGAGGACATGTAATAGTTAAGTTTGAGGGATTTTGACCAAATTAATAACTCAATCAAAATAAAACTTATGTCCTTAAGAAAATTATTTTAGGTTTGACCAAAAAAATATGTTGAGATTTTCATACCTATTTTACACTATTTTTGATGATATTGCACTTTAAAGAATAGTATTTTTGATGTTTTGTCTAATATGTTGAGATTTTCATACATATTTTATACTGTTTTTGATGATATTGCACTTTAAAGAAAGGTAGTTTTTTTGCAGAGGGAATGATGAATTAGGGTCATTGGAGCAAAAATATGCAAAAAGGAGTGAATTTGGAGCGAAAAGGACCAAAATGTGCAGAATTGAACTAGGGTGCCGACGGCGCCATCGACCTTGCCGATAGTGAGATTTTCCCGAGACTCCAGAATTAATTCATTAAGAAGGTTCGCCGACGGCGCCCTAGAAGCAGCCTACTACGAGCTCGGCGATTATGCCTAATCAGGATTTGGATAAGGCCAAATTTTGAAGGGATGCTTAGGCAACTCTTGGGAAAGCTCATCCACAACTTTAAGAGAAGATTTTGGCCAAAAATTGTGGTGGGCAGGAAAGGGGAGAGAGTTCTTGAGGTTAGAAAGGTTCCAACAATGTGTAAAAATTGTGAAAAATTCTTTGAGAGGTTGTAAGAGTGGAGGGAAAGTGATCGATTTCTTCCTCCTTACTGCTTTNAAGCTTTGGATAAGGCCAAATTTTGAAGGGATGCTTAAGCAACTCTTAGGAAAGCTCATCCACAACTTTAAAGGAACATTTTTGGCTGAAAATTGTAGAGTCTAGAGGTCCTGAATGTTAGAGAGGTTTCATTAGTGTATTTACTAGAGTTCCAGTATTGTGAGGATTTATTCGAGAGATTGTAAGAGTGGAGGGAAAGTGAGAGATTTCTTCCTCCTTGCCGCTTTGAAGAAGAATTTTCGAGAAATTGTAAGAGTGGAGGGAAAGTGAGAGATTTCTTCCTCCTTGCTACTTTGAAGAGAAATTCTGTGTTGTAAAGAAAGACAGAGATTCATAGGAACTTCCAAGACTGTCTCNTCGGCGGTTATGCCCAATCAGGCTTTGGATAAGGACAAATTTTGAAGGGATGCTTAGGCAACTCTTAGGAAATCTAATCCACAACTTTAAAAAAATATTTTGGCTGAAAATTAGAGAGGTTTTGGATGTTAAAAAGGTCCTGGAAGGGGTAAATACTCAAAATTGAAGTGTGAAACAAGTGTAGAGAGTCAAATTGTGAGGAATTCTTTGAGAGATTGTAAGAGTGGAGGGAAAGTGAGAGATTTCTTCCTCCTTTCCGAGGGAAAGAATATAGGGAGTAAAGGAAGTGCTAGGAGAGTTCCTAGAGATTAGAAAAATTCCAATATTATGAGGAATTCTTCGAGAGATTGTAAGAGTGGAGAGGTTAGATTGTGAGGAATTCTTTGAGAGATTGTAAGAGTGGAGGGAAAGTGAGAGATTTTTTTGTATAATTGTGAGGAATTCTTCGAGAAATTGTAAGAGTGGAGAGAAAGTGAGAGATTTCTTCTCCCTTGCTACTTTGAAGAGGAATTCTGTGTGTTGTAAAGAAAGGAAGAGATTCAGAGGAACTTCGAGGAGTGTGCTTCGAAGAGGAATTTTGTGTGCTGTAAAGAAAGGAAGAGATTCAGAGGAACTTTGAGGAGTGTTCTTGGGGAGTAGAGTAGAGATAAGTCTTTTACTTGTTGTAAATTGTATGACTTTGATTTTATGNAGAAATTATAGATAAGTTATTTACTTGTTATAGTTTGTATGTCTTTGATTTTATATATGAATTTCAAGTTTTGTTGTGTTTTCCCCATGAGTTTTGAGTAATNGAATTCTGTGTGCTGTAAAGAAAGGAAGAGATTCAGAGGAACTTCGAGGAGTGTTCTTGTGGAGAAATTAGATATAAGTTATTTACTTGTTGTAGTTTGTATGACANTTTAGGGGATTTTGACCAGAGAAAAATATGTTGAGATTTTCATACATATTTTATACTGTTTTTGATGATATTCCACTTTAAAGAAAGGTATCTTTGATATTTTGTTGCAGGAATGATGAATTAGGGTCATTGGAGCAAAAATATGCAAAAAGAAGAGAATTTGGAGTGAAAAGGACCAAAATGTGAAGAATTGAACTAGGGCACCGACGGTGCCATTGACCCCGCCGATGGCGAGATTTTCCCAAGACTCTAGAATTAATTCATTAAGAAGGTCCGCTGATGGCCGGCTTGGCGGTTATGATCAATCAGGCCTTGGATAAGGAGAAATTTTGAAGGGATGCTTAGGCAACTCTTGGGAAAGCTCATCCAGAACTTTAAAAGAAGATTTTGGCCAAAAATTGAGAAGACTCTAGAGTTCTTGGAGGTTAGAAAGGTTCCATTAGTGTTTGCTAGAGTGTAAAAATTGTGAGGCNGGGAATTATACGACGATCGACAAGCTGGCGACTCCTTTTAAAATAAAAAAGAGAAAAATGAACGGAAACAGTAAGAGTGGAGGGAAAGTGAGAGATTTCTTCCTCCATGCTACTTCAAATAGAAATTTTGTGTGTTGTAGAGAAAGGAAGAGATTCAGGGGAACTTCTAGGAATGTTCTTGGGGAGAAATTAGAGATAAGTTATTTACTTGTTGAGTTTGTATGACTTTAATTTTATATATGAATTTTGAGCNTTAGAGGAACTTCGAGGAGTTTTCTTGGGGAGAAATTAGAGATAAGTTTATTTTTTATTGTAGTTTGTATGAATTTGATTTTATATATAAATTCTGAGTTTAGTTGTGTTTTCCCCATGAGTTCTGAGTAGTTTTCTCTGTCTTTCTCCTTACTCGAGATTTGTGAAATGGTGATTTGAATTGGTGAAGCCATGAAAATGTTTAAGAAATTCTGTTGATTTTTTCACTTCGATCTTAATTTACTTTCAATCTGGCCAATTGATTTGTTAAAATATGTTGAGTTTTACAACTAAAGTGAAGATTACATCCAAGATTCAGGGAGGTCAAAGCCCTTGGAAGTTGGGTGCAAAGAAATAGGGAAATAATATTATCGGGCATAGAATTAGAGATTTTATAGTGACAACCTAAAATCCCCAATTTGGTCCTATCGTTTGGGTGCTGAAGTGTAGATGTTAGCCCTCAGGCGAGGGGAACGTGGGAGCTCCGAAGTGAGAGCCGGTATCCTCCTAGCCTAGCCGCAAACTTAGTAAACAAGCGTAGAATTAGTCAATGTTCTTTATGGCTGGACCAAAGGGTAAAGATTAGGTATGCTGCTATGTGGCACAATATAATTTGAACTAATTTACTTTATTCATTCACTATAATTTCTTAACAAAGAGAATTATGTTTTCTTATATATTAAATATCACATTTAAACCTTCATTAGTATCTTTAGTTTATTTAATAGTTATTAAAATTAAATATTTATTTCAATTGCCTATTAGTGACAGATAAGCAAATTGAACTTCATTGTTGCAATTAAAGTATTGCTTTTCTAAAATCTTAGTTCATAGTTCTAAACCACTCCCTGCGGGATCGATATCTTGGACTCCATTAGAGCCCTATATTACTTGAGAGATACGTATACTTGTGTTGATAAGTGTGACTTTACAATTATTGAATATTTATTACGTTCATATTTATCTTATGTTTTTAAGCATATATAAAGTCGCGGTCAAGTTTTTGGAATCAAATCCAGTATCTATCCCGAAGGATAAACACAAAACTTGAGGATGAGGCTCGATCAAATAAACTAAGAAATATATGATGTTCGTTTGATCTGTGAAATCATTTTATTTGTCGACAATTTCTCTTACTTAATATTAAGAATTAAATAGGGTTTATATTAAGCTGGGTTCGTAAAAGTTTCATATACGGGCAAGATTCTATAGTTAATTACATCTTAGATGACTAAATCCACCTAGAAAAATTTCGATAAAAATCAGTAAATACTATCTTTAAGAATTTCAAAAGGATTGGACTATTCAATGAGATCAGATAGAGAGGTGTGAAATGGGATTGGTTCAAGTTTGGAACATTTATTGTAGAATTCAAAGGAGGAGGAACTAGGGGATTTCATAGATCAGGAGGAGAACCTTGGTGACTTCCCGGTCTATCTTACTGTTTGGGTTCAGTTTTGAGGAGAAATTATTTAAATGTTTCATCATGTAGATTTTATTAATTTAGGACTTACATTCGTGTGAAAGAATCACACAAATAGCCTGGAAGATGTGAGGGCTTAGGTCGTGACGGACGATAACCTTAAAATCCTAAGGCGAGTTAGGGCTTATATTATACAACATGGTTGTACAAAGGTCTAAAGATGAAGTGAGGATTTATGTTGCATAAGCAGACAACCTTGAAATCTTATGGCTTGGTTGTTTAATTCTAAGGCAGGAATGGATTAGCTGAGGAAGATGGTCGTGTTGCCCACCATGCTAGCGCCAAATTTCTTACCATGATGAGTTTGAGTTTTCTAGGGTGTCAAGTTATGATGTCAAATCAGGTGGCCCTATGGTTGTAGTTCTTTAAATGTTATGGGGGATGTTAAAGTTGATTAGAGCGACACAAGTTAGGATCATACGGTTCCCACATTCCGACACCACTATTTTCTATTAGATTCACTTAGTCCAAATGAATTTACAAAACTCAATTTAATGAGTTCCATAATTTCATTGAGACCGTGAAAAACCTTGTTAGCAACTGTAGGTTACCTCCTCCGAGGAATCACCGATCATTCGATAGAGACATCTTAATTTAGTTTTAGTTGTTTTTTTTGTGATGTTTGTGATTAAATTTTGAGTTCTTTTATAGTTTGAATGTTTTGGGGGTGAATTTTTTCTTGGTTGATTTTAGTTTTAATTATGGTTTTATGGTTATTTTAATAGTTTTAGTTTTCATGCAGTGTAACATCGTTGCTTGTCGGGGCTATTTTTAGTTGGAGGAGTTGCCCATAAGAAGTTGTCAATCACCGAAATCAAAATCCCGTCGCGCGCTTCGGAAGGACGTTTTAATATGAAATCAAATTGTCCCCGTATTTTTCATCGTTTAATTGAAAGAGCGTTGTACATCAAATTCTATACCTAACCCGAAGAATAAACACAAGACTTGAGGATGAGGCTCAATCAAATAAACTAAGGAACATATGACGTCCGTTTGGTCTGTGAAACATTTGTATTTTTCGACAAGTTCTCCTATTTAATATATAGAATTAAATAGGGTTTGTATTAAGCTCGGTTCGAGACAAGCTTCCTGTAAGGGTAAATCTTTATAGTTAATTACATCTTAAATGACCAAACTTAACTAAGAAGACTCTCTATAAAAATCATGAAATATTATCTTTAAGGAGTTTCAAAGGGTAGGACGTTTCAATGAGATCGGACGTAGTCGTGTGAAAGGGGATTGGTTCAAATTTGGAACATTTTGTTGTAGAGTCCAAAGGAGGAACAATTAGGGGATGCCAAGGATCCCGAGGAGAACCTCGGTGACTTCCCAAGCTATCCTAATATTTGGCTTCAATTTTGAGGAGAACTGTTTAAGTGTTTCATCCTACAAATTTTATTAGTTAGGGCTTACATTCGTATGAAAATATCACATAAAAAGCCTTGGAAATGTGAGGATTTAGGTGGTGACAAACGACAACCTCAGAATCCTAAGACGAGTTAGTGCTTATATTGTATAGCAAGGCTGTACAAAGGCCTAAAGATAAGATGAGGATTTATGTTGCATAAGCAAGAAACCTTGAAGTTCTATTTCTTTGTTGTTTATATTTAAGGAAGGAAGATTGATTTTTCTGGGGCATACAGGTTTTGCTGTTGAAGATGGTCGTGCTGCCCACCATGCTAGCTCCAAGCTCCTTGCCACAACGAGTTTGAGTTTTCTAGTGTGTCATGTTATGATATCAAATCAAGTGCCCCTGTGTTTGAAGTTTTTAAGATTTTATGGGGGCATATTAAAGTTGATTAGAGTGACACCTGTTAGGATCTTACGGTTCCCATGTTCTGGCACCATTATTTTCAATTGGATTCACCTAGTCTAAATAAATTTACTAAAATCAACTTAATGAGTTACATAGTTTCAATTTAACCGTAGGAAGCCTCGTTAGCAAACGTAGGTTATCTCCTCGAATGGATTCCCGATTATTCGGACATCTTAATTTAGTTGCAATTGTAGTTTTATGTGATGTTTGTGATTAAATTTTGAGTTGTTTTCTATTTTGAATGTTGTCGGGGTGATCTTTATCTTGGTTGATTTTAGTTTTAGTTTTTGTTTTATGGCTATCCTAATAGTTTTAGTTTTCATGTAGGGTGACATCATTGTTTAGCATGCAAATTTGTAGGTATAAATGTACAAAATGAAAGTACAATAAAGATGACACTAAAAACTGTAAAAGCGTACATGGCGAGTCTTTTCATTCCACTACCTGAAACTCAAAAGGCATGTTAAGGCAGTTTATATGAAATAGGGAAGTAAAATTTTAACGACCTATCTAACCCTAGGTCATATGTTGGTGGGTCCTTAAGAGTTTAATTAAGGATGATATTTTTCATGCAAAACATATTAAGTTTAGTAGATCTATGAGGTATCCAATAGATCTAGTGAAAGAAGCAGGTCCATGCTATTCTCTCGCTGCCTGGTGGAAAATCCCGAGTTCTTTTAAACTTATTATGTTGCTTAATAATTCATCTTTTAAACACCCTAACCCTCAATGAACATTGATGTCTCAATTATCCTAAAGAGTAAGGTAATTATCATCTGTAATTTAATTTTGAAGATTATGTGGGTGAAGACCCTTAAAGAGGCAAGTTGGTGTTATTGGAACACTTATCAAGTTTTGTTCCTAAATAGGCTTATAGTGTTTGAAAGGTGTCTTAATTTTAATATATATTTACTTTTCTAATCCTCATTTAAAAGAAACTTTGTTTAACCTAAGTCACTACTTAGCCCTTAAGACCTAGGTGAGTGTCTTAATTAGTTTTGAAAACGTTAAGCTTTAGGTGGTCATATATTATTATTTGAATTTTATTTGAAAATAAAAATAGGGGTATTAAATTGATTAATTATTCACTTCAAAAGTCAAACACTTAAGTCCTGGGTTCATTTTATTTTAATAAACTTCCAAATTTTAGTAATTTAGAAATCTATTAACTTATCTTTTCAATTAAGAAAGTGAGGTTGGTTTCTACCAATTAAACCCTTGTGTTTTAAACATCAAATTAAGATCACAGGTTGCCCATTCCCCTACTTGAATTAANAGATAAGTTATTTACTTGTTGTAGTTTGTATGACTTTGATTTTATATATGAATTCCGAGTTTCTTTGCGTTTTCCCCATGAGATCTGNTTGTTGTAGTTTGTATGACTTTGATTTTATATATGAATTCCAAGTTTTTTTGTGTTTTCCCCACGAGATCTGAGTAGTTTTTTGTCTTTCTCCATGTCCCGAGATTTGTGAAATGGTGACTTGAATTTGTGAAGCCATGAAAATATTTAAGAAATTGTGATGAACTTTTCACTTTGATCTTAATTTACTTTCAATCNGATTTGAATTGGTGAAGCCATGAAAATGTTTAAAAAATTGTGATGATCTTTTCACTTCGATCTTAATTTACTGTTAGTCTGGCCAATTGAATTGTTAAAATAAGTTGAGTTTTACAACTAAATTGAAANGAGTTTTACAACTAAAGTGAAGATTACATCCAAGATTTAGGGAGGTCAAAGCCCTTGGAAGTTGGGTGCAAGGGAAAATAATATTATCGGGCGTAGAATTGAAGATTTTAGAGTGACAAACTAATATCCCCAATTTGGTCCTATCGTTTGGGTGTTGAAGTGTAGATATTAGTGCTCAGGCGAGGGGAACATGGGAGCTCCAAAGTGAGAGCCGGTATCCTCCCAGCCTAGCCACAGATTTAGTAAACAAGCATAGGATTAGTCAATGTTCTTTATGCCTAGACCAAAGGGTTAAGAATAGGTATGCTCCTATTTGACACAATATAATTTGAACTGATTCACTTTATCCATTCACTATAATTTCTTGATAAGGAGAACGATATTTTTTTATATATTGAACTTCACAATTAAACCTTCATTAGTATCATTAGTTATTTAATAGTTATTAAAATTATATATTTATTTCAATTTCCTATTAATGATGGATAAGAAAATTGAACTTCGTTGTTGTGCTTAAAGTATTGTTTTTTCCAAAATCTTAGTTCATAATTCTAAACTTACTCCTAGTGGGATTGATATTTAGGACTCCATTAGAGCCTTATATTACTTGAGTGATATGTATACTTGTGTTGATAAGTGTGACTTTGAAATTATTGAATATTTATTAGGTCCATATTTATCATATATTTTTAAGCATATATAAATTCACGGTCAAGTTTTTGGTGTCGTTGTCAGGGAGTGAGTAAATAAAAATCATAATTAGAGTAACGAACATATTAGGATTATTAAAAAATTTTACTTGAATTGCAACTTATTTTCATATTTAGTTAATTATATTACTGTGTACTGATTTAAAATTGTATGTGTAAATTTTGACCTGAAAATCTTATACCCTACGATTCAGAATTATAACGCACTGTTAGAAAGATTAGGAGATTGAGAAGAGAACTTAGAAATTCTGATACAATGGAGAATAACATGAACAATCAAGGATTAGAAAATGAACACCAACCTAGACCCCTACAAGATTATGCAAATCCTGCAGCAGATGAAATTCACTTATCTATTCAAACTTCGGATGTAGCTGCTAATTCATTTGAGCTTAAACCTGATATTATCCAAATGGTACAAAACAATCAATTCAGATGTACACCAAATGAAGATCCTAACTTACACCTTGCTAGTTTCTTAGAACTGTGTGCTGCTTTTAAATATGACAGAGTCTCAAACAATGCTGTTAGACTTAGAATTTTTCCTTTTTCACTGAGCGAAAAGGGTAAGATGTGGTTAAATTTGTTAGAACCAGGATCTATTAGAACTTTGGGAGAACTTTCACAGAAATTCTATCCAAATATTTCCCTCCATCCAAAACTGCTAAACATAGAAATGATATAACATCGTTTGTCAGATTGATGGAGAGTCAATATATGAACCTTGGGAGAGATTTAAAAAACTTCATAGGAAATTCCCTCATCATTCATTACTAGATTAGTTGATAATTTAAACTTTTTATAATGGATTGGTGGGATCTCTTAGATCGATTATAGATGCTACGGCTAGTGGTTCGTTAATGTCAAAACCTTTTTATAAGGCTTATTCATTAATAGAAGAGATAGCTACCAACACTTTTCAATGGCCCTCTAAACGGGTAAATCCTAAAAGAGTACCTAGTATCCATGATTATGATGCGATATCTATGTTGCCTTCACAGATTGTTGCAATATCAAAGAAATTAGATCATTATGGGATGAATTATTCTCCAACACCTCCTATGATGAAAGAAAATTCATCTAGGCAATTTGTGGATGTTCAACCTTCATATGAGACTTTAAATGCTTTTAATAGACCCAAAACACTTATTTGACTATTATAACCCATGTTGGAAGAATCATCCAAATTTTAATTGGAATAACAATTCTTCTACAGATCAACAATGTTATTATAACCCAGGTTGGAAGAATCATCCAAATTTTAATTGGAATAACAATTCTTCTACAAACCATTACAACCCAGGTTGGAAGAATCATCCAAATTTTAATTGGAATAACAATTCTTCTACAAATAAACCCAGGTTGGAAGAATCATCAAAATTTTAATTGGAATAACAATTCTTCTACAAATCAACAATTGGGTGGATGTTCAACCTTCATATGAGACTTTAAATGCTAGTAATAGACCCAACAACCCTTATTCGAACTATTGTAACCCAGTTGAAACCTTAAATGCTATTAATAGACCCAACAACCCATATTCGAACTATTATAACCCAGGATTCAAATTTTAATTAGAATAACAATTCTTCTACAAATCAACAATGGGCAAACAACCCAGTGAACACATTAGGAAATTCATCCAACCAAGCAAATGTTAATTATAGACCTTCTTATCCCCCAGGATTTAACAGTAACACTCAAATTAAGGAGAAGAAGTTGTCTATGGAAGAGCTAATATTAAACATGGGTCTACAATTTCAGAATCAAGGAAATCAATTACAAATTCAAGGAAATCAATTACAAAATCAAGAAACTGTTATTAAGAATATTGAAAACTAATTAGGGCATATCACTACTCCGCTTGGTAACCAAACATTAGGAACTTTTCTGAGTACTGTGGAACCAAATCCTACAGATCAAGAAAAAGAATAGACTAAAGTGATACAATTACAAAGTAGAAAAGAATTGGAAAGAAGGGTGCAAAAAGAAATGAAAACTGAAAAAGAGAAAGTGGATACTAAAAAAGAAAAGGGTCATGAGTACCTAAATTTAGAATATCCATTTACTCCAATGAAAATTACTGTGGAGAAACCTCCACCACCGTTTCGTCAAAGATTGAAGCAACACAAACAGAATAAATAATTTTCCAAATTTTTAGAATTTCTTAAAAAGTTAACGGTAAACATTCCCTTTGTAGAAGCTTTAGAGCAAATGCCCAATTATGTGAAATTTATGAAAGATATTCTAAACAAGAAAAGGAAATTCATAGATAATGAAACTGTTGCACTTAGTGAAGAGTGTAGTGCAATTATTCAGAAAAAACTTCCTGAAAAATTAAAAGATCCTAGTAGTTTCACTATACCGTGTGTTATCGGTGGAAATTTATATGGGAGAGCTTTATGTGATTTGGGAGCTAGCATTAATCTTATGCCTCTATCAATTTTTAAAAGATTAGGATTAGGAGAAGTCTCACCTACTTCTGTAACTCTTCAGTTAGTAGATCGTTCAGTTACATATCCTAAGGGAGTTATAGAAGATGTGTTAGTAAAAGTTGATAAATTTATCTTTCCTGTGGATTTCCTTATTTAAGATATGAAGGAAGATAAAAAAATACCTATCATTTTAGGGAGACCATTTTTAGCTAATGGAAAACCTATGATAGATGTTCAAAAAGGAGAATTAACTATGACATTTAATGATCAAGAAGTGACTTTTAACATTGCGAAATCTATGAAATACCTTGCTATTGAAAGAGATAATGAATGTTTTCAGACGAAAATTAGTGAACATCTATTGAAAGAACATTTTAAAGAACATTTCAAAGAGAAAGAACAATTTGAAGAGAGTGATGAAGTTATTCTCGACAAAATACAAAATAAAGAATTAGATTCTGTTCAGGAAAGATTTGAGATGTTAGTTATTACAGAAATTGCTGATAAGAATACGTTTCCATCAATTATAAAATCACCTGAACTTGAGTTAAAAATATTGCCTAGCCACTTGAAGTATATGTTTCTGGGAGACTCATTAATATTTTATGTTATTATATCTTTTCCTAGCCACTTGAAGTATGTATTTTTAGGAGACTCATCTACATTACCTATTATTATATCTTCTGCCTAGTCACTTGAAGTATGTATTTTTAGGAGACTCATTTACATTACATGTTATTATATCTTCATAAATGATTTGCTAGAGCAAAGACTGTTAGATACATTGAAAAGATATAAGAAAGCTTTTGGTTTGACCTTAGCTGATATTAAGGGAATCAGTCCTTTAATCTATATGCACAAAATTATGCTAGATGAACAATATAAACCAAGAGTTGATCCACAAAGGAGATTAAACCCAATGATGAAAGAATTAACAATATAAACCAAGAGTTGATCCACAAAGGAGATTAAATCCAATGATGAAAGAAGTAGTTACATTAGCTGATATTAAGGGAATCAGTCATTCGATCTATATGCACAGAATTATACTAGATGAACAGTATAAACCAAGAGTTGATACACAAAGGAGATTAAACCCAATGATGAAAGAAGTAGTTAAAAAGGAAATTTTGAAATGGTTAACTGGAATTATATATCCTATTTCAGATAGTGTGTGGGTAAGTCCAATTCATTGTGTTCCTAAGAAAGAAGGAGTGACTGTTGAAAAAAAATAAAATAATGAATTAATACCTATCAAACAAGTTACTAGGTGGCATATTTATTGATTATAGAAAATTAAACACTTCCACTGGAAAAGATCACTTCGCTTTACATATTTGCATTGATTATAGAAAATTAAACACTGCCACCAGGAAAGATCACTTCCCTTTCCCTTTCTTAGACCAAATAGTAGATAGACTTGTTGGGCACAAATATTTTTATTTTTTAGATGGATATACTAGACCAAATAGTAGATAGACTTGCTGGGCACAAATATTTTTATTTTTTAGATGGATATACCGGTTGCCATCAAAATCCTATTACTTCTGAGGATCAAGAAAAGACAACATTTACTAGTCCTTTTGGAACTTTTTGCTTTTCGAAGATGCCTTTTAGATTATGTAATGCACCTGCAACATTCCAAAGATGTATGATGTCCATATTTTGTAAATTAATTTATGATGGATTGGAAGTATTTATGGATGATTTCTCTTTATTTGGACATCATTTGACACATGCTTAAATTACCTTGAAAAAGTTTTAGAGTTATGCGAAAGAACTAATTTAGTTATGAATTGGGAGAAATGTTTATTTATGGTTGCAGGAGAAAGTGTGTTAGGGCATAAAATTTAAGAAGATGGCATGGAAGCAGACCCTACAAAAATTCAAGTTATATCTAAACTAAAACCTCCTACTAATGTAAGAGAGGTTAGGAGTTTTCTTGAACATGTTGGATTTTACAGGTGTTTTATTAAGGATTTTTCAAAAATTATCAAACCTCTATGCCAACTTTTAGAAAAGGATAAGAAATTTGAATTTATTGAAAGCTGTTTTAATGCCTTTGAGTTATTAAAGGAAAAATTATTCACAACTCCTATTATAGTTTCACCTAATTGGGAGAAACCATTTGAATTGATGTATGATGCTAGTGATTATGCTATTAGAGCTGTCCTTGGACAAAGGTATGAAAAGATTTTTAAAGTTATGTACTACACTAGGAAAACTCTTAATGATGCACAAATTAACTATATTGTTACTAAAAGAGAGTTACTGGCCATTGTGTATGCTTTAAATAAATTTAGATCTTATTTAATTGGAGCTAAAAGTTTTGTGTATATTGGTCACTCTAATATTAAATATTTGATGCAAAAGAAGGATGTCAAACCAAGGTTGATTAGATGGATACTTTTAATGCAAGAATTTGATCTTGTGGTTATTGATAGCAAAGAAGAATGTCAAACCAAGGTTGATTAGATGGATATTATTGATACAAGAATTTTATCTTGTAATTATTGATAGAAAGGGATCAAACCAAGGTTAATTAGATGGATACTTTTGATGTAAGAATTTGATTTTATGGTTATTGATAGAAAGGAAACTGATAATCAAATTGCTGATCATTTGTCGAGATTAGAAAATCATGAATTATCTGACACCACAATGAAATTACAGACAGTTTCCCTGATGAACAACTTTATAATATTAATGAGTGGAAAATACCGTGGTATGTGGATATTGTTAATTATATTGTAAGTGATATTTTGTCACCTATGCCGACACTACAACAACAAAGAAAATTTATTCATGATGCAAAAGCATATTTTTGGGATGAGCCTATATAAACAATGTAAAGTTCTGATTATGAGAAGATGTGTACCTTATGAAGAAACTTAGCTGATCATTCAGAAATGCCATGATCTTGAATTTGGAGGACATTTTGGGATTGATAAAACCTCTTATAAATTTTTACAAGCTGGATTTTATTGGTCTACTATCTTTAGGGATATTTATAGATACATAAAAACTTGTGATTGATGTCAACGGGTAGGCAATATGTCTCAAAGAAATGAAATGCCTCTGAATTTCATGTCAGAAGTTGAGATCTTTGATGTTTGGGGATTAGATTTTATGGGACCATTTTTTCCTTCTTTTGGAAACTTATACATATTAATTATAGTGGACTACGTTTCTAAGTGGATTGAAGTACAAGCTTTACCTTATTGTGATGCTAAAAGTGTTTCAAGATTTTTGACAAAAAATATTTTCACTAGATATGGAATGCCAAGAATGATTATCACTGACGGAGGATCCCATTTTAGGAATAAATATATTCATAGATTGACAGAAAAATTTAATATTATTCATAGAATCTCTATTGCCTATCATCCTCAAACCAGTGGGTTAACTGAAGTTTCTAATAGAGAGATTAATCAAATACTTGAAAAGACTATAAACAGTAGTAGAGTAGATTAGTTTACTAGACTGTATACCGCATTATGGGTTTATAGAACTGCTTATAAAACTCCTATTGGAATGACTCCTTACAGACTAATTTTTGCAAAGACTTGTCACTTACCAGTCGAATTGGAGCATAAAGCATATTGGGTGATTAAGAAATTCAATTATAATCTGAAAGATGCTGGTAAGAAGAGAAAATTACAATTAAATGAATTGGAAGAATTAAGAAATGAGACTTATGATAATGATAGAATTTATAAGGAGAAACTAAAGTTATGGCATGATCAGAAGATTAACCAAAAGGAAGGATAAGAAGTTTTACTTTACAACACTAGGCTAAAATTATTCCCTGGGAAATTGAAGTCTGATTGGTTAGGACCCTTTACTGTGACTTAAGTTTATACTTACGGAGCTGTTGAGATTGAAGTTCAGAAGACAGGAAATAGATTTAAAGTAAATGGACACAAATTAAAACCATATTTTGAGGGTAAAAGAGCAAATTTTAAAGAGGTTTTAATGATCAGTCAACCTTAATGACACCTGAATAGGTCGGCCTGACAACGTTAAACCAAGCGCTTTATGGGAGACAAGCCATAGTTTTCTTTATTTTTATTGTGATTATAGTAGTTTTTATTTGAAATAATCATTAGTTTGTGGTAGTATTAAGCTCTATTACTCTTATTTACCCTTGAATCATCTTAAAAATTGGATTCATAGAGAAAAATTGGAACACATTCGGATCAGAGCGAAACAGTGAAATTTTTGCCTTGGGCACTGACGGCGTCCTCGACGCCGCCGACGCCACCATCGACCCCACTGATGGAGAGACCAATAAAATGGCTATTACGTGGGTTCAAATGGCGGTTTTTGGCAGTTTTGTGGCGGGAGTTATCCTTTTAAACTGCGAAATATATTTCCTAGTTCATATTTCCCCCTAAAAATGAAGTGAAACTCCACCAATTTCATTCCTATGGCGTCAGATTCCCCTGATAATCTCAGAATGCGATTTTTCAATCGGCCAAAGTTTATTTGTGCAGAAGCGCAATGAATCTACAGCAAGTTTCTGATGAAGAAAAGATTGATAATAGAATGAGGATTCGTAAATCGCGGATTGAATAATCCCACGATGGAAATTGAAGAAATGATAGTGCGGGGAAGATGGGAAGTACTGTGCTACACTACCGCCGCCGTGGTGGTTCCTGTGGAAAGAGAATTTTATGCAAATTTACATGGAATCAACCAAGGAGTTGTTTATGTGCAGGGAAGATGGATCACTTTCACTCCTACATGAATCAACAAATTATATATGATAGAGAACGTTCCTGTCTGCCACTATTCTAATTTCATCCCAACGAGAAACCAGATGAATGAAATTTACCAATATTTAACGGACAAAACTAAGGACTGGGAAACAAAAGAAAATGGGTATGTTAGTTTTTCTGAGACACTCCTAAATCTCGTTTCAAAACATTGACACTTTTTCATTTCTGCAAAACTGTTACCGACAATGAAGATCGGTAAAGTTCCTAAAGAAAGTGACATTTTGAATTACTGCATCCAAAGGGGACTACCAATCGACATTGGATCAATAACTGTAAAGTCAGTTTTGGGCCTGATCTTTCATGGATCAACTTATGGGCTTGGACACTCTTCCACAATTTTCTCACTTTGCGGTCAGTTGTAAGTGTCCTACAAAAATTGGGAAAAGGTACTTTTACCTTGGAAGCCTTTGGACCCAACTGAGAGATTCTTAGCTTTTGAAGACAAAAATGACATGGCCATTAGAGTAGATCAATCATCTCATCATTCACTGCTAGTTCAACCCTTTATTCCTGACAAGTCTCTAGTGATCCTACGCCGAATCAAGAAATTTGAGAAGGAGGTAGAAAATGTCATGAAAGCAATTAATAATATCTCTGATTTCTTTGATCATCTTGATTGGAGGATGAAAGAATATTTTGATCACTCTGGACATTTAGAAGATAGCTTGATACCAATAATGAGGAGGATGAAATTAATAGAGGAGGAATCAACTAAAAAATTTCCATTCCTACCCTTATACAACCTCTTTGTTCGTGCGCATCAATGGGTGATCTCAGAGGAGAATCTAGTACTGAATCTGAAGAATAGTAGATTTATATTATTACCTATTTATCTGTCTATGTATTTTGATTTGAACTGTGTAATTTGAACTTTACTTTAGAATTATGCTTTTAGATCTCTGTATAGTTGAAACTAAGCATATGATATTTTGTTTTCAGTGTGTTGAGTATTGTGGCTTGGATTGCGACGCTGAATTAGTGTGTTGAGGTTGAGAAAATACCAAACTTAGGTGTGTTATGTAACGTACGTTGTACCCCTTGAAATTTATAAATAAAAGTGATGTTTTGTGTTGTGAAAGTTTATTTGTAATAAGTACATCATTTAGTCACGTAAAATTATGTCTATAATGATTGAAAAGATGTCCTTAAGGCTTGAAATTGATCGAAATCGCAAAAACTTGAGATTTCAANACTTCATAATTTGTCAAATTCAATTCAAATGACTTTGAAATTTTTATCCTACCTAATTCATGGGTCAATTAATCCATCAGAGGGGAAAATGTAATTTTTTGAAAATTTAGCTTAATTTATATAATTATCTTTATGCCAAAATAGGATTTTTCAAAGAAAATTTCTAACTTGACTAAGATAAATCCTAATCCCTTGAAACTTTTACTGGAGGTAGACCTAGACCAGAGAAGCCTTTGACCAAATTTCATGATTTTTTCAATTTTATTTGAATTACAAGAATTATTTTAATGTCTAGGGTATTTATTAAATATAAAATATTTTAAATGGAGAAAATTAAGTTTATGTTTTTGAAAAATCTTCCTGAGGTCAGAGAACTCAAAGGCGAAAATTATTTATTTTTCTAAGTTTTTTTTTTATTTATTGGAATTATTTTTATTGAAAACCCATTTTAGCCTTTAGAATTTATTTTTAAGCTTTGAAATTTAATATTTTTTTTTAGAAAATCAAGAAAAATATTCTAATTATTCAGAAGTGCTTAGGAAGCAATTTAGAACATTTTCATGAATTTATTATTTTTATGATTTTTATGGATTTTTAATTATTTAAGTATTTAAAATAGGTTAAAAAATAAAGTTTTTATTTTAAACTCCATTTTATTTTTAGAAAATACCCCTGATTACAAAGAACTCAAAAAGATAAGTTTTATAATTTTTCAGTTATATTTTAATTATTAAAAATCATTTTAGTGTTAAAAATGTTGTTTATCTTTAAAAATCAACTTAAGTTATCAAATGAACTCAAGATGCTTTGAAATTTTTATGGTGAGTTCTCTGGATCCTAAACAACAATGGAGATCAAAAATAAAGTCATTTTGTTGTTTTTATTTTTTGAAATTAATTATCTTAGTCATTTAGGATTTGTAAAGATTAGTTGTATTTTGAATGACTTGGCTCATGAGAAATTTCCCTAAAAGCTCTCTGGTCATCATAAACCTTTCAAAATTTTCTTGAATTTTTCTAGGCAACATGCTAATTTCCATGATTATTTTAAGAAAAAAATGCACATAAACTTGAAAAATATGATTCATCGTCTAGGAACCTCCTCTGACTTTCAAAAAATCAGGGAATGTTCCCTAAGACAGAGGCAACAACATGTTAAAATTTCAAGCCATAGTATGATTACTACATGCATGGAGAATCAAAACATCCAAATTAGTATTTAATTAATTAAAAGTAAAATATGCATTAAATGGACTCCAAATTATTTCTACATTATTCTGCTCTATTCACTCAGAAAGAGGGTATTTTTATTTTTATTTTTTTATTTTTATACACCAAGATATGAATTTTTGAAGTTAGGGGTATTTAAATAAATAGGAAAATTCCCTATTTATCTATTTAAACGCGCGACACCACATCAACCTACAGCAGCTCCAAAGCTCCACGCAATGCGTTCTTATTCGATGTCGCTATCCACCTCAGTGTTGTCTCGGCTCACGGTTTATGTTCTGAAGCGCTGTTCGGCTTCATCTCAACCGTCCATACGATACACGCTTGATCGAACGGTGCTGCGTCATCATCCCCGATAGCCTAGCTTGAGAATTGTCCATCTTCTAGCCTTAAGATCTCTCTCATTTCTTAACCAAATTGGATGAATATTTTTTTTAAAATGCTCGTCTAGACTAGAGGAACATATCCATATGGTTATGATGCCATGAAATCAACTCAAAACCAATAGAGAGTTCAAATAGGCTTGGGAGGAAGAGAAGTTTTATACTTTTGCTCTGAGAAGTGAAGCTTCGATCAGAGAGTCTTGACACGTTTGTTGTGATCAAAAGAGGCTAGGGATTGAATCTCTGGTCTTGGTGTAAGGCCTAGGTATGATTTCAATCACGACCGGATTTGGGTGTTGGTCTAGAGCTATGGTAGAGGCTCTGTGAGATGGGAATTTGATGGGGTGTAAGCTTCTTTCACTTTTGTGAAGGTGTGGGTAAAGTTAATTTGAGTTTGGTGCACTATGGAGGTGTATTAGGCTCTGTCCTGGTTTCCGACAACATTTCAAGCTCAAAATTGAATTTCGGCAGTAGAAATTGGTGAGGGAAAACAGTTGGAATGCACTGAGGGGATCTTAGGGAAGCTCTGTGGTCAATTTGGAGAGGTCTCTCCATGAAATTTTCAACACCCCCGCCCATGGCCGTGGGAGGTGCTTTTTATAAAAATGGCTAAGGGGTGGCTGTCATGGCCAATTAGGGGGTGCATTGTGCTGCTTAGGTGGATGGAATAGGAGCTCTACAATTTAATTTTGCTGATCTGGCCTCTAGGTTTGATTAGAGTGAAGTTTCATGAGGGTGACTCTCATTTAGGGTAGTGAGTGATTGTGAGCATAAGAGATTACAAGTGAGTGCCTTAGCCCTAGACCAACACCCAAGATTAACCCTAAGGTCAAGCAATCCTACGGGTAACTCATCTTGAGTTCCCCCATAGTGACCCCACCTTCTAAGTGCTAGAGGTTAGGACCAATATGTGGAACTTCAAGTTGCGTAAATAAGAGTGTAGAATTCCTAATGGTGAGGGTTCCTTGTCTAGTTTTCTAAGAATAGTTAATAGGAAAGTCCTATGGCTAGTCCTTAGGCTACTAAAGAGGAAAATCTAAACCTAAACCAAATGTGAGGTCAACAAGTGGACCCCCAATATGTGTGGTGTGCTGGGCAAGCACACCTTGCGTATTGGCGTTGGCCGACGATATCAACAAAAACCAATACAAACTCCTAATTCAACAGACCCAGAATTATGTGTAGAGTCGTTTGTGTGATTTGCTTCTGCTGAGGAATTAGCACGTAATCGCCTGATTCAAATCAAGGAGTAGGGACTCTCGCTGGGGGTCAGAGAGTGAATTTTAAGTTATGAAATTTCAGGTAGTTATAAGGGATGAGAGTCAGTATATAAGTGCTGACTCCGAGGTGGGAATTAAAATTTAGGTATCTGATGCCATAATCCATTTAAGGTGGTCTTAAAATTGATTTCAAAAAATGAGAATAGGATTGTGTGGGAGGATCGAATCGAGATGAAAAACACAGAGGCTTACAGCCGGCTCAAAAGGATAACAACAGTGTGGAAGACGACAACCATTAAGGATATGTCTCCAGAAAGAATGGATTGTACCAGTTTAAGTTACCACTAGGGAGTTATATTCGAACTGACACGTTAGGCAGGAAAGCATTGGGACTCACATCCAACCCAAGAGATGATGAAGAAATTTTTTTCAACATTGAGGAGGAAAGCACTAGGGCTCACATCCAACTCAAGAGGTAACAAGAAAGTATGTGCGTCGCATTAGGAAGGAAAAAACTAGGGCTCACATCCAACCCAAGCGGTGGCAAAGAAATATATGTGTTACATTGAGAAGGAAAGCACCAGGACTCATATCTAACTCAAGCGATAACAAGAAAATATATGTGTTAAATTGAGAAGGAAAACACCAGGACTGATATCTAACTCAAGAGGTAACAAAAAAGTATATGCATCACGTTAGGAAGAAAAGCACTAGGACTCACATCCAACCCAAGAGATGACGAAAGAATATATGTGCTACATTGAGAAGGAAAGCACTAGGACTCACATCCAACTTAAGAGGTTACAATAAAATATATGTGTCACATTGAGAAGAAAAGCACTAGGACTCACATCCAACTCAATAGGTAACAAGAAAATATATGTGCATCACATTAGGAAGGAAAGCACTAGGACTCACATCCAACTCAAGTGGTGACAAGAGAATATATGTGTTACCTGGAGAAGGAAAGCACTAGGACTCAAATCCAACTCAATAGGTAACAAGAAAGTATGTGTGCGTCATGTTAGGAAGGAAAGCGCTAGGACTCACATCCAACCCAAGCAGTGACAAGAGAATATATGTGTTACAATGAGAATGAAAGCACTAGGACTCACATCCAACTCAAGAGGTAACAAGAAAATATGTGTGTTGCGTTAGGATAGAAAACACTAGGACTCACATCCAACCCAAGAGGTGACAAGAGAATATGTGTGCTACATTGAGGAGAAAAGCACTAGGACTCACATCCAACTCAAGCGGTAACAAGAAAATATGTGTGCATCACGTTACGAAGGAAAGCGCTAGGACTCACATCCAACCCAAGCTGTGACAAGAGAATATATGTGTTACATTGCAGAAAATATGCATATTCACTTATGTGAATTTGTGGGGAATATGTGAATAAAATATAGAAATATGTGAAGGAATTGGAATTTAGGTACTGCTCCAGAAAGGAGAATTTAATTTTAGTTATCATATTTGAAAAGAGAGATGGAATTCAGGGACTTACCTTAAAGATTAAGGATAAGATGCCATGTTCCATTAAAGGGGTCTTGTACCAATCTCGAATATGGGGAGCCAAAATTTGGGTACTAACTCTGAGAGTCATATGAAAACAGTGTAGAGAGTTTCTGATGTTGAATTTGCAGAAACGTGTCATTTGAAAAGGTTGATTTTGTTGAATAAGATTTGTAGAGTTTTTTGGAGTTTTGTGTAGAATGTGAAATTCTGCATGGATGTGAAGAAAGTTAATGCAGATAATGATGGTTGTGTTGTGCGCACTGTTGGCCTCACTTTTTGTTGAGGTCTAGTTTTTCTTCTTTAGTAGCCTATGGTCTAGCCATATGACTTTCTTATTGACTATTCATAGAAAACTAGATAAGGAATCCTCACCATTAGAAACTCAAACTCTTCTTTACTCAACTTGAAGTCCCACATATTGGTCTTAACCTCTAGCAGTTAGTATGTGGGGTCACTATGGGAGAACTCAAGATGAGTTACCCTTTGGACTGCTAGGCCTTAGGATTGACCATGGGTATTGGTCTAGGGCCAACGCACTCACTTGCAATCACTTGCACTCACAATCACTCACTACCCTAATCTTAAACTTCTAGGCTTTGGTCCATTGATACTTGTGGGAGACTCTTGTAGGTGGTCCCCTAAACCCTTTAGCCTTAGGCTAGGGTTTGGCTAAGACCACTACATAGAGGATCCAAAATGGGGTTTCCCTTGGTCCATGGCTTATTAATGGTGGTTGGTACACAAACTCTACCAAGATACCCAACCTATCCTTTTTCCCCTAAATTCCCCAAAATTACATAGATATCCTGGAAGCCCAAATTTGGTCAAAATTCCCAAATCTACCTAAAGTACCCAACTTGGTTCAAAATTCATTTCAAACACCTTGAAAACACCCAAACTGCTAAAAATCTTCAAGCCCTTACCCAAAAATTCTAAAAATTATAAAAAATCCAAAAAATTTCCAAAACCTCCCAAATATTCCAAATTTCAGTTTTCTCAACTATCACATGACCCAATTTGGCCAATTTGACCATCTTTGACAAAACCCCCAAATTGCCCTTTAAAGGCCCATATTTTCCACAAATTACCAAAAATTTCTATCCAATTGGTCTCAATTTACCCCAAATTCAATTCTAAAATCAAATTCACCCTTGATAAAAATAATATAGACCAAATCCAAGCTCAATTGTACCATGATTTGAACCCAATTTTAAGCCAAACCAAAAATTCAATTTTGGCTCTAAGAACTTTGTTCCACCAAATTGAACCCATAGTCCACTCAATTGGCCACAATTTGTGTTGAAAAACCTTCATAAAATTCACATACATCAAACTTGACCTTAAATTGGCCTTGGTGAGACCTCAATTTCATTTGATTTCAACCTAAGTCCAAAAAGCCCCAAATTTACGCCAAATTGACCATGTCTCAAGATCTCCCCAAATTGAGGTCCTTAACCCCAAAATTTCCACTCTATCCCTTACTGATAAATATTCACAACATCCCTTTTGAGAATGTGGATAATGTAATTTGGACTTAGCCCTAGCGTAGCCCAACCTTGACCCATGTCTAACCTAACATGCCAAAATTGGCTAAATTTCAAAAATCCTTCAAATTGACCTACCAATTAAACTCAAAATCACTTCTACCCTTCACCAAAAATCTTCATAAGAATCATCTACACAATGTTGATCAATAAATTATGCCAATTAACATGGATAAACTAGCTGAAACCCAAACTTTGATCACTTGAACCCACATTGAGCCCATGCATTAAGAATGGCCTAACTACCCCAAAGTCTCAAAATTAATTATTCCACAGCCATTAGTTGGGCCCTAGTGACCAGCTTAAGCCTCTTAAAACCACCTAAACTAAACAATGAACCAAAAGTCCCATAAATTAAGGGATTTTATGCCATATTTACTTAAGCTTAGGATATTTTTGCCAAAATAAAGCCTAAACACATTAAGTTGCTTTGACAGGTTCCCCTGAATGCAATGAGCACCTAGCCACCTCCAAGTTGGCCTAGTTGCCAGAGAAGCTCAAAATCGAGAGACACCCTCATGGAACTTCACCCAAATCAAACCTAGAGGCCATCTCAACCAAATTAAATTGTAGAGCTCCTCTACCCTCCACCTAAGTAGTACAATGCACCCCTTAATTGGCCATGACAGCCACCCCTTTGCCATTTTTATAAAAAGCACCTCCCACAGCCAATGTACGAGGTGCTAAAATTTCTTAGAGAGACCTCTTCAAACTGACCACAAAGCTTCCCTAAGATCCCCTTAGTTCATTCCAACAGTTTTCCCTCACCGATTTCTACTGCCGGAGTTCAATTTTGAGCTCAAAATCTTGCTAAAAATTAAGACAAAGCCCAATACACCTCCAGAGTCCCTCAAACTCAAATTAACTTCACCCACACCTTCACAACTGTGAAAGAAGCTTAAGACCTATCAAATCCCCCTCTCACATAGCCTCTACCATAGCTCTAGAACAACAATCAAATCCGGTCGTGATCGAAATCATACATTGACCTTACACCAAGACCAGAGACTCAATTCATAGCCTCTTTGGATCAAGACAAGCATGCCAAGGCTCTCTGATCGAAGCCTCACTTCTCAGGGCAAAGGTATAAAACTTCTCTTCCTTCCTAACCTATTTGAACTCTTTATTTGTTTTGAGTTGATTTTATGATATCATAACGTTATGGATATAATTGTCTAGTCTAGGTGAGCATTTAAAAAAAATCATTTAATTTGGATAAGAAATGAGGGAGATGATAAGGCTAGAAGATGAACGGTTCTCGGCAAGGCTATCGAGGACGATAATGAGGAGCCGTTTTATCGCGCGTGTATCGGATGGACGGTCGAGATCAAGCCAGACAGTGCTCCAAAACATAAACCGCGTGCCGATTCAGGGCTGAGGTGGATGGCGGCATCAAATAGGAGCGCACCGCGTGGAGCTTCGGAGCCACCGTAGGTTGATGTGGCACTGCGCGTTTAAATAGATAAATAGGGATTTAAAAAATCAGAAAATGTTCCCTAGCTTTAAAAATTCATATCTTGGTGTAGAAAAATCATAAAAAGAAAATAAAAAATACTTGCTTGCTCAGTGAATAGAGGAGAACAAAGTGGAAATGATTTTAAGTCCATATGATGCATAATTTATTTTTAATTAATTAAACACTGATTTGGATGTTTTAATTCTCCATGCATGTATTAAAATCACCATGGCTTGAAATTTTAGCATTTTGTTGCCTCTATCTTAGAGAACATTTCTTGTTTTTCCCAAAGTCAGAGGAGATCCCTCGACAGAGAATCATATTTTTTAAGTTTATGTGCATTATTTGCTTAAAATAATCATGGAAACTAGCATGTTGCTTAGAAAAATCAAAGAAACCTTTAGAAGTTTTATGATGACTAGTGGACCATTAGTAAAATTTTTTATGGGCCAAGTCATTCAAAATAAACCAAATCTTTACAAACCCTAATCACTAAGATAATTAATTTTGAAAAATACAAACAACAAAATGACTTGATTTTTTATCTTTGCTGTTATTTAGAAGCCAGAAAACTCACCATAAAAATTCCAAAGCATTTTGAGTTCATTTGGTAACTTAAGTTAATTTTTAAAGATAAGTAACATTTTTGGCACATAAATGATTTTTAAAAAATCAAAATATAACTCAAAAATTTATAAAAAAATATTTTTTGAGTTCTCTGTGATCAGGGGTATTTTCTAAAAATAAAATGGAGTTTAAAATAAAAACATGATTTTTAACCTTTTTTAAATATTTAAATAATTAAGAATCCATAAAAAACCACAAAGATAATAAAATTCATGGGAAAGTTCTAAATTATTTTCTAAACACTTAGGAATAATTAGAATATTTTTCCTAATTTTCTAAATAAAGATACAGAATTTTAAAACTTAAAAATAATTTTTAAAGGCTAAAAATGGATTTTCACTAAGAATAATTCTACTAAATTAAATTGAACTAAAAAAAATATTAAATTTTCTCCTCTGACTTCTCTGACCTTAGGAGGATTTTAAAAAAATATAAAACCTAATTTTCTCAGTTTAAAATATTTTATATTTCATAAATACCACAGAAATTAAAATAATTCTTAAAATTCAAATAAAATTTTAAAAATAATAAAACATGGTAAAAAAGATTCCCTAGTTTATGTCTACCTCAAGGAAAAATTTCACTAATTTAGAATTTATCTTGGTCAAGTTAGGACTCTTTGAAAAATCCTATTTTTGCATTAAAATAATTATATAAATTAAATTAAATTTTGAAAAAATCACATTTTCTTCCTGATGTCTTAATTGACCCATGAATTGGTAGGATAAAAATTTCAAAGTCATTTGAATTGAATTTGACAAATTTTGAAGTGTTAGAGCCTTAGTGGCAAATGTGTAGTTTTGGAAATTTAGCCCTAATTAACATTTAGGCTTAATTCAAGGAGGGAAATGGGTAACCACTTATCTTAGTTTGGATGTTTAGAACACAAGGGGTTAATTGATAGAAACCAACCTCACTTTCTTATATGAAAAGATAAGTTAGAAATTTCTAAATTATTAAAATTTGGAAGTTTATTAAAATAAAATGAACCCAAGACTTAGAGGTATGACTTTTAAAGTAAATAATTAATCAATTTAATTGCACTATTTTAATTATTAAATAAGATTCAAATCATGAATTATGACCACCAAAGCTTAATCTTTTCAAAACTAATTAAGACACTCACCATGGTCTTAAGGGCTTAATAGTGACTTAGGCTAAATCAAGTGTCATTTAAATAAGGATTAGAAAAGTAAACATCATTGAAAATTAAAACATATTTTAAACACAACAAGCCCAATTAGGACCAAAATTTAGCTAAGTGTTCCAATGACACTAACTTGCCTCTTTAAGGGTCTTCACCAACATTATATTCAAAACTAAATTATAAATGATAATTACCTTACTCTTAGGGATAATTGCTACATCAATGCTCACTGAGCACTAAAGGTATTTACAATATGAATTATTAAGCAACATAATAAGTTTAAAAGAAGTCGGGATTTTCCACCAGGCCATGAGAGAGTAGCACGGACTTGCTTCTTTTTCTAGATCGGTTGGATACCTCGGAGATCTACTAAACTTAATATATATTGCTTGACAACATCATCCTTAATTAAACTTTCAAGGACCCACCAAGATATGACCTAGGGTTAGGTAGGTCGTCAAAATTCTACTTCCCTATTTCATATAAACCGCCTTAACATGCCTTTTGAGTTTTAGGTGGTGGAATGAGAAGACTGGCCAGGTACACTTTTACAGTTTTTAGCGTCATCTTTTCTGTACTTTCATACTAAACTTTTATATGTGCAAACTTGCATGTTAAACAACAACGCCACCCTGCATGAAAACTAAAACTATCAGGATAACAACAAAACCAAAACCAAAACTAAAACTAAAATCAACCAAGATAAAATTTTTCGCCACAACATTCAAAATATAAAACAAAATTTTAATCAGAAGCATCACGCAAAACTACAATTGCAACTAAATTAAGATGCCTCTATCGGATGATCGGGAATCCCTCGGACGAGGTAACCTACGGTTGCTAATGAGGCTTCCCATGGTCTAAATGAAATTATGAACCTACGGTTGCTAACGAGGCTTCCCAAGGTTTAAATAAAATTATGGAACTCATTAAGTTGGATAGTAAGTTCATTTAGACTAAGTGAATCCAATAAAAAATAGTGGTGCCGGAACGAGGGAACCATAGGATCCTAACCGGTGTCGTTCTAATCAACTTTAACATGCCCCCCATAAAATTTAAAGGACTTCAACCATAGTGTCAATGATTTGACATCATAACTTGACACACTAGAAAACTCAAACTCGTCACAGCAAGGAGCTTGGAACTAGCATGGTGGGCAGCACAGCCATCTTCAACAGGAAAACATGTCTTCCCCAGCTAAACTAATCTTCCTTACCTTAGATATAAGCGTCTTCAACAGCAAAACCTTTCTTCCCCAGCTAAACCAATCTTCCTTCCTTAGACTTAAACAGTAGCCATAGGACTTCAAGGTTGCTTGCTTATGCAACATAAATCCTCACCTTATCTTTAGGCCTCTGTATAACCCTACTATATAATATAAGCCCTAACTCATCTTAGGGTTTCGAAGTTGTCGTTTGTCCCGACCTAAATCCTAATATCTTCAAGGCTATTGATAGTTTCACATGAATGTAAGCCCTAACTAATAAAATTGATAGGATGAAACACCTAAATGTTTCTCTTTAGAAATGAAGCCAAACACTATGATAACTTGGTAATTCACCGGGGTTCTCCTCTAAATCCATGACATCCCCTAGTTCTTCCTCATTTGGACTCAACAAAAATGTTCCAAATTTGAACCAATCCCCTTTCACACCTCTACGTCCAATCTCATTCAAAATTCCAACCATTTTGAACTCCTTGAAGATAATATTTCCAGATTCGTATCGAGAGTCTTCTTAGGTGACTTTAGTCATTTAAGATGTAATTAACTATAGGGGCTTGCCCTTAAAGGAAGCTTGTCTAAATCCAGCTTAATATAAACACTATTTAATTCTTTATATTAAATACGGGAACTTATGCAAATACAAAGATTCAAAGACCAAACGAATATCATATATTCCATAGTTTATTTGTTGAGCCTCATCCTCAAGTCTTGTGCTTATCCTTCGGGATAGATACAGGATTTGAGGTACATCCCTCTTTCATTTAAACTATGAAAAATATGGGGTCAGTTTGATTTCATATTTTTTTAAAACAAAATACATATGTAAATTATAACATCTTTCTGAAGCGGGTGACAGGATTTTGATTCCGGTGACTGACAGCTTCTCATGGGCAACTCCCTCCAACCAAAAATAGCGTCGACATGCACAAAGAGTAAGAAACTCTAAAACTGAGAGAATCCACTCAATAGATTCATTTTCTTTTCTTGTTATTTTTATCACGATTAACTTTTCAAAACATGGCTTTAAAATTTTAATTTTAGTTGGTTGATTTTCAAAAGATTTTTTTTTTGTTGTTGTTTATACAAAAAAAAAATTATTTAAATTTATTTATTGTTAAAGTTTTGTTGTTTCATTCTTTGTTCATTGATATTCTGAGCCAACACATGGTTCGTGGCTTTCATCCATCGCACAAAAAGGCAACTAACAAAAGGCACATTTCTGAGAGAAATTTCTATTAATCATCTCCAGTAAAGATGTTACAAATCAAACATAGCCTAATGCCTAAATAGATACAATATATAGTCCATGTTGAAGTACATTTAGAACATCTCATGCCATGAATATATTGTAGGCTGAATATATCAGATACATATCATGTTGCTATATAAAAAAAGTGAACCTTCTGATAATCTATGTCAGGTATGACGAGCTCTTGATTTAGCAGACCTTCTAAGTCATGCTCCAAGGTAAGAGTTCCTTTCGCATGTACTTAGAGGTGCAACCCTCTCATAGCTCGTATGGTAGTAGCTCTTCCAGTTCCAGGTTTGGCTGAAATCCATATGGTATTTTGCTGTTGTCCATCCTACGGAAGGTCATGGACACCCTATGAAGTTGTACCCCTGGAATGCAATGTTTGATGACATCTGCCCCATTTCCTCTCAAAACTAAAACTGAACCAACTGGCAGCAGAATCTCCACAGTTCCTCTAAACTCGCTTTCTAAAATAATATATTGCTTTTGCTTAGAAATGAGACCGTGTAGAAGGGTTTTACAAAACATGATGATCAATGTGAGGAGTTATTCAATCTTCCTCATCGTATATGTTGATGATGCAGCTGTTTGGGATGCAGGTGGTTGGCAGTATGCTCCATCTAACCATTCTCTTGATCATTCACTTTATTATAGGAGGTAGTGTATCTACCTAGTCATGTCTAAGGATCCTTGAAGGATTTCCCTATCTGTCGTTTGTGAAATTATAACAACAGCCGCACTGAATGGTGATTCTCCCTTTTTCTCTCATCCATTTCTTCGGCTCAGAGTAAGTTCTTTCCATGAGGAGGCATGCTCGGCCTCCATCCATAAAATTTAAGATGCAGCCAAGAATGCTTCTTTCATCACTCTCGGTGAAATCCATTGTATATAGCTCCAGGCCTTCCAGTATGTTGACGCTTCTTCCTTAGAATTCCTTATAAAATTCAAATTCTCTTTTATTTACTTTGCTTATTTTATAGTACTCCGTTGTACTAGGAGTTGGTAGTTGTCGTGAGCGTTCCTCCCTCTAAACATTGGTTTGAACCCAAACTAGCGCTGGCTGATCTAGAACAAAAGACTCGACATCTAGTGGGATGTACGACCCTGGACTCCATGGTACATACTGATCTGTCCCCAGTGGGACGTACGGCTCATCCATCATAAAATTAGAAGTTTGAGACCCATCGATGCTGCAGGTATACTCTTCCAACATACTAAAACGTTGTAAATGTAGAACATTGCAATCTGGGCATTCTACAAATGCCCCTGTGGCTGTTGTCCCTGTAGGTATTTCAGCATTGCACGTCGGGCAACCATTGCATAAAACAACTGAAGTTGAAGGCATATCTGGCTCTGTGACAAACCCCTGTTCTTCATCTGTGGTGGGTAGGCTGATAGAAGTTTCTTTCATGTCTGAATTATAAATATGCCCCTCAGGAATAGGGGTGAGTAAGTTGTTTGTCTCTCTCTGACGTCTGCAATCTTCTCATGGAAAAGCCCTCTGCTTATTGCGGCTGGCGTTTCTGCCTTGTGTTTTACGAAGTGAAGCACCTGGCAGTCGTTCATTATTTGTGGCTACTAAGCATCCAGTTGGTGTAGCTACCATAGAGGGCAGACGGCTGGGCCCTTCCATCGGATGTTGATATATTATCACGTTCTTGCCTTTGATTGATGCATTATCTTTGACGGTCACCCTCAGCAGAGAAAGCAATCCCTCTTTCTCTCTACAACTGACAACATTTATGAGAGGACCTTCGTAGTCCATGTAGACCTGGTTAAAGTCCATGTTGAATTATATGGTACCGTTATGTGGGGCCATCTCCTCATTTAGAGAGAGGCTTCAGCCATACTTGAAAGAAAAGATCAGCCTCTGTCCTGACATTTTTCTGCAGACGACATGAAAAATGTCAGTGGGCCAAAACTTGGCATGAATAAGAACAAAAAAAAGTATTTATTGAAGTGAATTTTAGCTTATTTTAGTCAAATGAATTATTTACTTATATATGAATTTAGTTTAAAGTTTTGTGAAACATTATACTCAAAAGTGGAAAGGAAAAAAATTAAACTTTCAAATTTTTTCCCAAAATTTTCATTATATTGAGGTTAATTACAGAATTTAGACCTGGTCATAGACATTTGGCCACATAGATAACCCCAAAATAATCAAAGTTTCAAAATTTCAAAGAAAGCAGAGGCAAGCGGCATCAGGTTGCGTAATAGGTTTTCAGATATCATCCATTTATTGGTAACATGGGTCTTTCGCCCTGGAAGTCCATTAACTGGTAGGGTCCTTTTGTGTAGAACTTTTCAATGACAAATGATCATTCCCAAGTTGGCTCGAATTTTCCACCTATTTTGCGGCGTGCAAGAATAGGTCTTTTTAGCACAAGTACGAGGTCACCAACTTTGAATGTCCTTGAGTGGACCGATTTGTCATGGGCTTGTACCATCTTCCCCCGGTAAAGCTCCAAATGTTGTTGTGCTTCTAATCATTTTTCCTCAAAACTTTCTAATTCTTTAAGTTTTACGCTTTCTGGTGTTGTGATTTGGTTGACAATAACAACTCTAAGAGACGGTGTCTAGATTTTTAGCGGTAGCACAGCCTCGGACCCATACACGAGCATATAGGGTGTACACTGAGTGAGAGTTCTGAAAGTTGTGTGGTAGTCCCACATGGCTTCTAATAGTTTGTTGTATCAATCCCTTTTATTTTTGTTTAGTGTTTTCTTTAAAATTTGTACCAATATTTTGTTGAAGGCTTTAGCCAGACCATTTGCTCTAGGATAGTAAATCGTAGAGTATCTCCAATCTATCTCATGGCTTTTAAAAAAATTATTGATCTTGGTGCTTCTGAAATCTGTCCCATTGTTGGAAATTATTCTTAGCGATACTTCAAAACCGTAGACAATTTGGCTTTTAAAAAATTGAAGGACGTGTTGTGCCATAAACTTACGCAACAGTACTGCCTATGCCCATTTGGAGAAGTAATCTATAGCAGCAAGTATAAACCTGTGTCCGTTTGAAGATGGAGGGTCTATCGGACATATTATGTTCGTGGCCCAACACTCAAATGACCACGAGGTAGCAGTTGGGTGTAGCACATTCGGAGGCTACTGTAAGACCACCCCATGCACTTGGCATTGGTGACATTTTCTTGTTGTATCCATGCAGTTAGACATCATTGCTGGCCAATAATACCAGAGTCTTTTGATCTTCATTATCATTTTCGGCTCTGACTGGTATTGAGATTGATTTGAGACAAGACTTGTCCTCCGTGCACTGTGATTTCAATAGAATTCTCCAGGGGATATACCATTTCCTTAGCAAGTTTTGTTAGAGCATCAGCATGGGCATTATCTCCCCCGGGAATCTGGTAGAAAGTTAAATCAGGAATCTGCTCCAGGAGCATCATCGTGCACTAATAGTATTCTGCTAACCTTGTTTTCAAAATTCTTTATTGTCTGGCGACTTGCTGGATGACGAGTTGGGAGTCTCTATAGATTATAATATTTGTTATATCCGTTGAGATCGTCATTACCAATCCGGTTGTTAAAGCTTCATATTCTGCTTCATTGTTGGTGCACGACTCTTTCAGGTGGTATGAGAACCTCAACATACCCTTATCTAGTGCGATAAAGATCAAACTGATCCCTGCTTTTCCTGGTATAATTGTGCCTCATCCCTTGTCTTTTCTAGCTGATGAAGCACCGTCGAAGTACATCTCCCAACGTTGCGCACCAGAGAACTCCATTTGTAGTATTTTCTTGTGTGGTAACTCATCGTTGAGAGAGGACCCAGCTTGTAGTGGGTGCAGCGAGAAAGTTTGCTAGTATCTGTCCCTTGATAGTACGAGGGGGAACAAAAGTTATATAAAATTGCAACAAGGTCATTGACCATCTTGCTAGACGCTCGGAGAGTTTTGGTCGGGTCATCAGATATTATAATGGATTAACTTTCAAGATCAGGGTAATCTTATGAGAAAACATGTAATGTCTAAGCTTTTCAGAGGCAAAAATTAACTCCAGACAATGCTTCTCAATTGGTGGATACCATATCACCGTCAGTATTAGGTGACGACTCAAGTAGTAGAGTGCATTTTCCTTACCCTCATTATTGGCTTGGGCTAAGAGGGCTCCAAGAGAGTCGTCTAAGGCCGTGGTATAAAGTATCAACGGTTTCCATGGAATAGGTGCTGCCAAGACAGGAGGTGTCATTAAATATTATTTAACATCCTCAAAAGCCCGCTGATATTTCTCTTCCCAAATAAATTTGGAGTCCTTTTTAATTAATGTTGAGAAAGGCTGACACCTACCTGAGAGATTAGAAATAAAGCATCTCGGATATGCCAACTTCCCCTGGAAGGAACATAGTTGTTTTAAGGTTTTAGGAGAAAGCATTTACAGGATAGTTTTAATTTTATACGGGTCGATCTCAATTCCCCGATGACGGACAACGAATCCCAGAAATTTTACGAAGGTAACGTCAAAGGCGCACTTTAAGGGATTCATTTTAAGGTCATATTGACGTAACCGTTCAAACACAATCCTCAAATCATACAAATGGTTTATTTTTTGTTTACTTTTGATGACTAAATCATCCACGTAGCTTTCTTCTTGGTTGTGAATGCGGTCGTCAAAAATCTTCGCCATTGCACGCTGATATGTTGCTCCGACGTTCTTTATGCCGAGCGACATCACTGTGTAGCAGAAAATTCCAATCGGTGTTCTGAAGGCTATAAGTGTTGCATCCTTGGGAGCCATCTTGATTTGGTTGTATCCCGATGATCTGTCCATGAAGGTGAAAATTTCATGTGTTGAAGTGATATCCACCATCATCTCTGGTATGGGTAGTATAAATTCATCTTTTGGACATGCCTTGTTCAAATCTCTGAAGTCAACACAAACACAGATCTATCCATTTTTCTTCTTAACAGGTACAATGTTAGGTAATCATATGGAATATTGTTCTTCTTTCACAAAGTTGGCGTCTATTAATTTTTTCACCTCGGTGATGACTTGTTGTTCTATTTCGAGGCGCATTCTTTTGGGAGCTTGTTTTACTAGGGTTTTATTCTTGTCCACCCTGAGTTTATGGACTGTAACCTCTGTTGACAGTCTTGAAATTTTATTGTAGCTCCATGCGAAGCAATCTTTGAATTCTGTTCATAGTTTGATCAATTCTGCAGATTCTTCATCATTGAGTAGAGAAATTGTAAATGTAGGTCGGGGTTGTTCTTCAGTCCCGAGGTTAATCTCTTTCAATTCATCAATTGTAGATTTAATTTTCTCCTCAAATTCTGGCGAAGCATCTTTTATTGTTTGATCATTAGAGCCATCCTCTATATCGAGGGAGTCCTCATCTCACTCACCAGTAACAATCATAGAAAATCAGAATCATCGACTGGTCCGCCTGCACCAAATTTGAGACCTTCTTTTGAATTTGAAGTTCGAATTTTACCATTCCATAATTTTTCAAAAAGTTGAAATTTAACTTTTGGCATTTGTTTTCGTAAGTGTCTCTATTGAATTAACTTTTGAACTCAAGGTAAGAAGTAACCAAAAGGAAATTCCAATAATTCATTAGGATCATCATCTAAATTTACATGTTTATCAAGCTCGATAGAGGTAGTAGCACGGTAAAATTTGATCAGCTTTGTACTAACACTACAAACTTCCTTGACCTTTAAACTCTCAACTTTTTGAGATAGTGGTTTATCCGATCATACATTGTTTCACATTCATTTTTCTCTGTACCTTTTAAGGATATCTCGTACTGAGGTATCTTCCGTCTTGTCATCAATATCTCGTCTTCAGAACTGTCTTCATCACTCGGATTGATGGTTGGCCTAGTTCATTCAACGGTTAGGTTGATTCTTCCTCATACTCGTCCCCTGCCTCGACCTCAAGTGCACGTGTCGGCGCTACTTTTGGATGGTGGGGTTGCCCGTAAAAAGTTGTCGATCACCGGAATCGAAATCACATCGCCTGCTTCAGAAGGATGTTTTAATTACATATTTATTTAGTTTTAGAAAATATGAAATCAAACTGACCCCATATTTTTCATAGTTTAAATGAAAGAGCGCTATACCTCAAACCTTATGTCTATCCGAAGGATAAACACAGGACTTGAGGATGAGGCTAGATCAAATAAACTAAAAAAAGGTATGACATCCGTCTGGTCTGTGAAACATTTGTATTTGCCAACAAGTTCCCCTACTTAATATAAAGAGTTAAATAAGGTTTATTTTAAGCTGGGTTCAGAATGCTTCCTATAAATATTTAATATAAAAGATTAAATAGGGTTTATATTAAGCTGGGTTCGGACATGCTTCATATAAGGGTAGCCCCTATAGTTAATTACATCATAAATGACCAAAGTCACCTAAGAAGACTCTCGATAAAAAACAAGAAATATTATCTTCATGGAGTTCTAAAGGGTAGGACTTTTCATTGATATCAGACGTAGAGGTGTGAAAGGGGATTGGTTCAAATTTGGAACAATTTATTGTAGAGTTCAAAAGAGGAAGAACTAGGGGATGTCATGGATCCAGAGGAGAATCCCGGTGACCTCCCAAGCTATCCTAATGTTTGGATTCAGTTTTGAGGAGAAAAATTTAAGTGTTTCATTCTGCCAATTTTTTTAATTAGGGCTTACATTCACGTGAAACTATCACACAAATAGCCTGGAAGATGTGAGGATTTAGGTCTTGACAAACGACAATCTTAGAACACTAAGACGAGTTAAGGCTTATATTGTATAGCAGGGCTAGACAAAGGCCTAAAGATAAGATGAGAATTTACGTTGAATAAGTAAGAAATCTTGAATTCCTATGGCTTTGTTATTTAATTCTAAGGAAGGAAGATTGGTTTAACTCGGGAAGATAGCTTTTGTTGTTGAAGATGGCCGTGCTGCTCACCATGCTAGCTCCAAGCTCCTTGCCGCGATGAGTTTGAGTTCTCTAGTGTGTCAAGTTATGATGTTAAATCAGGTGGCCCTATGGTTGAAGTTCTTTAAATTTTATGGGGGCATTTTAAAGTTAAACCAGGCGACACCGGTTAGGATCCTACGGTTCTCTAGTTCCGACACCACTATTTTCTATTGCATTCACTTAGTCTAAATGAACATACTAAACTCAACTTAATGTGTACCATAATTTCATTTAGACTTTGGGTCATTAACAATTGTAGGTTAACTCCTCCAAGGGATTCCGATAGAGACATCTTAATTTAGTTGAAGTTGTAGTTTTATGTGATGTTTGTGATTAAATTTTGATTTCATTTAAACCATTGGAAGCCTCGTTAGCAACCGTAGGTTACCTCCTCCGAGGGATTCCCGATCATCAAGACTGTGGGAAGCCTCGTTAGCAACCGTAGGTTACCTCCTCTGAGGGATTCTCGATCATCAGATAGAGACGTCTTAATTTAGTTGCAATTGTAGTTTTGTGTGATGTTTGTGATTAAATTTTGAGCTGTTTTATATTTAAATTTAGTTGAAGTTGTGGTTTTGTGTGATGTTTGTGATTAAATTTTAAGTTGTTTTATATTTCGAATAGTTGAAGTTGTAGTTTTGTGTGATGTTTGTGATTAAATTTTGAGTTGTTTTATATTTTTTCGTTAGCAACCGTAGGTTACCTCCTCCGAGGGATTCCTGATCATCCGATAGAGACATCTTAATTTAATGAAGTTGTAGTTTTGTGTGATGTTTGTGATTAAATTTTGAGTTGTTTTATATTTTGAATGTCGGAAGTTGTAGTTTTATGTGATGTTTGTGATTAAATTTTGAGTTGTTTTATATTTTGCATGTTCAGTTGTGGTTTTGTATGATGTTTGTGATTAAATTTTGAGTTGTTTTATATTTTGAATGTTGTAGCGGTTGTAGTTTTGTGTGATGTTTGTGATTAAATTTTGAGTTGTTTTATATTTTGAATATTGTGGGGTTGGATTTTATCTTGGTTGTTTTTTTTTTTATTTTGGTTTTGGTTTTGGTTTTGGTTTTGTGGCTATCGTGATAATTTTAGTTTTCCATGCAAATTTTTATAAGCACAAATGTGCAGTATGAAAGTACAAGAAAGACAACGCTGAAAACTGTAAAAGCGTACCTGGCGAGTCTTCTCGTTCCACCACCTGAAACATAAAGTTCATGTTAAGGCAGATTATAGAGAGCAGAAAAAGTAAAGTTTTGGTAGTTTTCCTAACCCTATGTCATATCTTTCTGGGTCCCTATTTGATCAATTAAAGATGACTTTATCAAGCAAGATATATTAAGTTTAGTAGATCTCCCAGATGTCCAACAGATCCAAAGAAAGAAGCAGGTCCATGCAACTTTCTCGCTGCCTGGTAGAAAATCTCGAGTTCTTTTAAACTTATTATGTGTCTTAAAAATTCATCCTTTAAATACCCTTAATTCTCAGTTAACATTGATGTCTCAATTATTCCTAAGAATAGGGTAATTATCACTTGTAATTCAATTTAAGAATTATGTGGGTGAAGAACCTTAAAGAGGCAAGTTAATGTTGTTGGAACACTTAGCCAAGTTTTAAATCTAGTTAGGCTTGTAATGTCTGAAAGATGTTTTAATATTTAATGATATTTACTTTTCTAATCCTAATTTAAATGAAACTTAATTTAGCCTAAGTCACTACTAAGCCCTTAAAACCTAGCTGAGTGTCTTGATTAGCTTTGAAAAAATCAAGCTTTAGGTGGTCATGATTCATGATCAGAATTTTATTTGAAAATAAAAATAGGGATATTAAATTGATAAATTATTGACTTCAAAATTCATACCCCAAAGTCTTGGGTTAAGACCTATCCTAATTTTTGGATTCAGTTTTGAGGAGAAAAATTTAAGTGCTTCATGCTGCCAAGTTTTATTAGTTAGGGCTTACATTCGCATGAAAATATCACACAAATAGCCTGGAAGATGTGAGGATTTAGTTCGTGACGAACGACAACCTTGGAATCCTAAGACATGTTAAGGCTTATATTGTATAACAGGGCTATACAAAGACTTAAAGATAAGATTAGGATTTACTTTGCATAAGCAAGCAACCTTGAATCATATGGCTTTGTTGTTTAATTCTAAGGAAGGAAGATTGGTTTAGCTCAGGAGGACAGGTTTTGTTGTTGAAGATTGCCATGCTGCCCACCATGCTAGCTCTGAGCTCCTTGCCGCGACGAGTTTGAGTTCTCTAGTGTGTCAAGTTATGATGTTAAATCAGGTGGCCCTATGGTTGAAGTTCTTTAAATTTTTTGGGGGCATGTTAAAGTTGATTAGAGCTATACCGGTTAAGATCGTACGGTTCCCTCGTTCCAGCACCACTATTTTCTATAGGATTCACTTAGTCTAAACGAACTTACTAAACTCAACTTAATGAGTTCCAAAATTTCATTTAGACTGTGGAGAGCCTCATTAGCAACCGTAGGTTACCTCCTTCGAGGGATTCCCGATCATCCGACAGAGACATCTTAATTTAGTTGAACTCGTAGTTTTGTGTGTTGTTTGTGATTAAATTTTAAGTTGTTTTATATTTTGAATGTTGTGGGGTTGAATTTTATCTTGGTTATTTTTTTTTATTTTGGTTTTGGTTTTGGTTTTGGTTTTGTGGCTACCCTGATAGTATTAGTTTTCCATGCAAATTTGTATAAGCACAAAAGTATGGCATAAAAGTACAAGAAAGACAACAGTGAAAATTGTAAAAGCGTACCTGGCCAGTCTTCTTGTTCCACCACCTGAAACTTAAAATGCATGTTAAGGCAGATTATAGAGAGCACAAAAAGTAAAGTTTTGGAAGTTTTCATAACCCTATGTCATATCTTGCTGGGTCCCTATTTGATCAATGCAGGATGACTTTATCAAGCAAGATATATTAAGTTTTGTAGATCTCCGAGATGTCCAATAGATCTAGAGAATGAAGCAGGTTCATGCTACTTTCTCACTGCCTGGTAAAAAATCCCAAGTTCTTTTAAACTTAATATGTGTCTTAATAATTCATCCTTTAAATACCCTTAACTCTAAGTGAACATTGATGTCTCAATTATCCCTAACAATAGGGTAATTATCACTTGTAATTCAATTTAAGAATTATGTGGATGAAGACCCTTAAAGAGGCAAGTTAATGTTTTTGGAACACTTAGCTAAGTTTTAAATCTAATTGGGCTTGTAATGTTTGAAAGATGTTTTAATATTCAATGATATTTACATTTCTAATCCTCATTTAAATGAAACTGGATTTAGCCTAAGTCACTACTAAGCCCTTAAAACCTTGCTGAGTGTCTTGATTAGCTTTGAAAAAATCAAGCTTTAGGTGGTCATGATTCATGATCAGAATTTTATTTGAAAATCAAAATAGGGGTATTAAATTGATAAATTATCGACTTCAAAATTCATACCCCTAAGTCTTGGGTTAATACCCATCCTAATGTTTGGATTCAGTTTTGAGGAGAAAAATTTAAGTGCTTCATCCTGCCAATTTTATTAGTTAGGGCTTACATTTGCGTGAAACTATCACACAAATAGCCTGAAAGATGTGAGGATTTAGGTCGTGACAAACGACAACCTTGGAATCCAAAGACGAGTTAAGGCTTCTATTGTTTAGCAGGGCTATACAAAGGCTTAAAGATAAGATGAGGATTTAAGTTGCATAAGAAAGCAACCTTGAATTCCTATGGCTTTGTTGTTTAATTCTAAGGAAGGAAGATTGGTTTATCTCAGGACGACAGGTTTTGCTGTTGAAGATGGTCGTGCTGCCCATCATGCTAGCTACAAGCTCCTTGCCGCGACGAGTTTGAGTTCTCTAGTGTGTCAAGTTATGATGTTAAATCAAGTGGACCTATGGTTGAAGTTCTTTAAATTTTATGGGGGCATGTTAAAGTTGATTAGAGCGATGCCGTTTAAGACCCTACGGTTCCCTCGTTCCGGCATCACTGTTTTCTATTGGATTCACTTAGTCTAAATGAACTTACAAAACTCAACTCAATGAGTTCCATAATTTCATTTAGACTGTGGGAAGTCTCATTAGCAATTTATGAAACCCAACTTAATGAGTTCCATAATTTCATTTAAACTGTGGGAAGCCTCGTTAGCAACCAAGGTTACCTCCTCCGAGGGATTCCCGATCATCTGATAGAGACATCTTAATTTAGTTGCAATTTACCCCAACTTAATGAGTTCCATAATTTCATTTAAACCGTGGGAAGCCTCGTTAGCAACCGTAAGGTTACCTCCTCCGAGGGATTCTTCATCGATAGAGACATCTTAATTTAGTTGAAGTTGTAGTTTTATGTGATGTTTGTGATTAAATTTTGATTTCATTTAAACCATTGGAAGCCTCGTTAGCAACCGTAGGTTACCTCCTCCGAGGGATTCCCGATCATCAAGACTGTGGGAAGCCTCGTTAGCAACCGTAGGTTACCTCCTCTGAGGGATTCTCGATCATCAGATAGAGACGTCTTAATTTAGTTGCAATTGTAGTTTTGTGTGATGTTTGTGATTAAATTTTGAGCTGTTTTATATTTAAATTTAGTTGAAGTTGTGGTTTTGTGTGATGTTTGTGATTAAATTTTAAGTTGTTTTATATTTCGAATAGTTGAAGTTGTAGTTTTGTGTGATGTTTGTGATTAAATTTTGAGTTGTTTTATATTTTTTCGTTAGCAACCGTAGGTTACCTCCTCCGAGGGATTCCTGATCATCCGATAGAGACATCTTAATTTAATGAAGTTGTAGTTTTGTGTGATGTTTGTGATTAAATTTTGAGTTGTTTTATATTTTGAATGTCGGTAGTTTTGTGTGATGTTTGTGATTAAATTTTGAGTTGTTTTATATTTTGAATGTTATGGGGTTGGATTTTATCTTGGTTGTTTTTTTTTTATTTTGGTTTTGGTTTTGGTTTTGTGGCTATTTTGATAGTTTTGGTTTTCCATGCAAATTTGTATAAGCACAAAAATATAGCATAAAAGTACAAGAAAGACAATGCTGAAAACTGTAAAAGCGTACCTGTCGAGTCTTCTCGTTCCACCACCTGAAACTTAAAATGCATGTTAAGGCAGTTTATAGAGAGCAGAAAAAGTAAAGTTTTGGTAGTTTTCCTAACCCTATGTCATATCTTGCTGGGTCCCTATTTGATCAATTAAGGATGACTTTATCAAGCAAGATATATTAACTTTAGTAGATCTCCTAGATGTCCAACAGAACTATAGAAAGAAGCAGGTCCATGCTACTTTCTCGCTGCGTGGTAGAAAATCCCGAGTTCTTTTAAACTTATTATGTGTCTTAATAATGCATCCTTTAATTACCCTTAATTCTCAGTGAACATTGAGGTCTCAATTATCCTTAAGAATAGGGTAATTATCACTTGTAATTCAATTTAAGAATTATGTGGGTGAAGACCCTTAAAGAGGCAAGTTAATGTTGTTGGAACACTTAGCCAAGCTTTAAATCCAATTGGGCTTGTAATGTTTGAAAGATGTTTTAATATTCAATGATATTTACTTTTCTAATCCTCATTTAAATGAAACTGGATTTAGCCTAAGTCACTACTAAGCCCTTAAAACCTTGCTGAGTGTCTTGATTTGCTTTGAAAAAATCAAGCTTTAGGTGGTCATGATTCATGATCAGAATTTTATTTGAAAATCAAAATAGGGGTATTAAATTGATAAATTATCGACTTCAAAATTCATACCCCTAAGTCTTGGGTTAATACCCATCCTAATGTTTGGATTCAGTTTTGAGGAGAAAAATTTAAGTGCTTCATCCTGCCAATTTTATTAGTTAGGGCTTACATTTGCGTGAAACTATCACACAAATAGCCTGAAAGATATGAGGATTTAGGTCGTGACAAACGACAACCTTGGAATCCAAAGACGAGTTAAGGCTTATATTGTATAGCAGGGCTATACATAGGCTTAAAGATAAGATGAGGATTTACGTTGCATAAGAAAGCAACCTTGAATTCCTATGTCTTTGTTGTTTAATTCTAAGGAAGGAAGATTGGTTTATCTCGGGACGACAGGTTTTGCTGTTGAAGATGGTCGTGCTGCCCATCATGCTAGCTACAAGCTCCTTGCCGCGACGAGTTTGAGTTCTCTAGTGTCTCAAGTTATGATGTTAAATCAGGTGGGCCTATGGTTGAAGTTCTTTAAATTTTATGGGGGCATGTTAAAGTTGATTAGAGCGATGCCGGTTAGGACCCTACGGTTCCCTCATTCCGGCATCACTATTTTCTATTGGATTCACTTAGTCTAAATGAACTTACAAAACTCAACTCAATGAGTTTCATAATTTCATTTAGACTGTGGGAAGTTTCATTAGCAATTACTAAACTCAACTTAATGAGTTCCATAATTTCATTTAAACCTTGGGAAGCCTCGTTAGCAACTTATGAAACCCAACTTAATGAGTTCCATAATTTCATTTAAACTGTGGGAAGCCTCGTTAGCAACCAAGGTTACCTCCTCCGAGGGATTCCCGATCATCTGATAGAGACATCTTAATTTAGTTGCAATTTACCCCAACTTAATGAGTTCCATAATTTCATTTAAACCGTGGGAAGCCTCGTTAGCAACCGTAAGGTTACCTCCTCCGAGGGATTCTTTCATCCGATAGAGACATCTTAATTTAGTTGAAGTTGTAGTTTTGTGTGATGTTTGTGATTAATTTTTGAGTTGTTTTATATTTTGAATGTTATGGGGTTGGATTTTATCTTGTTTTTTTTTTTATTTTGGTTTTGGTTTTGGTTTTGTGGCTATTTTGATAGTTTTGCTTTTCCATGCAAATTTGTATATGCACAAAAATATAGCATAAAAGTACAAGAAAGATAATGCTGAAAACTGTAAAAGCATACCTGTCGAGTCTTCTCGTTCCACCACCTGAAACTTAAAATGCATGTTAAGGCAGTTTATAGAGAGCATAAAAAGTAAAGTTTTGGTAGTTTTCCTAACCCTATGTCATATCTTGCTGGGTCCCTATTTGATCAATTAAGGATGACTTTATCAAGCAAGATATATTAACTTTAGTAGATCTCCTAGATGTCCAACAGATCTAGAGAAAGAAGCAGGTCCATGCTACTTTCTTGCTGCCTAGTAGAAAATCCCGAGTTCTTTTAAACTTATTATGTGTCTTAATAATGCATCCTTTAATTACCCTTAATTCTCAGTGAACATTGAGGTCTCAATTATCCTTAAGAATAGGGTAATTATCACTTGTAATTCAATTTAAGAATTATGTGGGTGAAGACCCTTAAAGAGGCAAGTTAATGTTGTTGGAACACTTAGCCAAGCTTTAAATCCATTTGGGCTTGTAATGTTTGAAAGATGTTTTAATATTCAATGATATTTAGTTTTTTAATACTCATTTAAATGAAATTTGATTTAGCGTAAGTCACTACTGAGCCCTTAAAACCTAGCTGAGTGTCTTGATTAACTTTGAAAAAATCAAGCTTTAGGTGGTCATGATTCTTGATCGGAATTTTTTTTCAAAATAAAAATAGGGGTACTAAATTGATAAATTATCAACTTCAAAATTCATACCCATAAGTCTTGGGTTAAGACCTATCCTAATGTTTAGATTCAGTTTTGAGGAGAAAACTTTAAGTGCTTCATCCTGCCAACTTTATTAGTTAGGGCTTACATTCTCGTGAAACTAGCACACAAATAGCCTGGAAGATGTGAGGATTTAGGTCGTGACAAATGAGAACCTTGGAATCCAAAGACGAGTTAAGAGTATATTGTATAGCAGGGCTATGCAAAGGCCTAAAGATAAGGTGAGGATTTACGTTGCATGAGATTGTATAGCAGGGCTATACAAAGGCCTAAAGATAAGATGAGGATTTACGTTGCATAAGCAAGTAACCTTGAATTCTGATGGCTTTTTTGTTTAATTCTAAGGAAGGAAGATTGGTTTAGCTCGAGAAGACAGGTTTGCTATTGAAGATGGCCGTGTTGCCCACCATGCTAGCTCCAAGCTCCTTGCCGCGACGAGTTTGAGTTCTCTAGTATGTCAAGTTATGATGTTAAATCAGGTGACCCTATGGTTGAAGTTCTTTATATTTTATGGGGGTATGTTAAAGTTGATTAGAGCGACACCGGTTAGGAACCTACAGTTCGCTCGTTCTTGCACCACTATTTTCTATTGCATTCACTTAGTCTAAATGAACTTACTAAACCCAACTTAATGAGTTCCATAATTTCTTTTAGACTGTGGGAAGCCTCATTAGCAACCGTAGGTTACCTCCTCCGAGGGATTCCCGATCATCCGATAGAGACATCTTAATTTAGTTGAATGTAGTTTTGTGTGATGTTTGTGAATAAATTTTGAGTTGTTTTATATTTTGAATGTTGTGGGGTTAGATTTTATCTTGGTTGTTTTTTTCTTATTTTGGTTTTCGTTTTGGTTTTGATTTTGTGGCTATCCTGATAGTTTTAGTTTTCTATGCAAATTTGTTTAAGAACAAAAGTATAGCATAAATGTACAAGAAAGACAACACTCAAAACTGTAAAAGCGTACCTGACGAGTCTTCTCGTTCCACCACCTAAAACTTAAAATACATGTTAAGGCAGTTTATAGAGAGCAGAAAAAGTAAAATTTTGGTAGTTTTCCTAACCCTATGTCATATCTTGCTGGTTCCCTATTTGATCATTTAAGGATGACTTTATCAAGCAAGATATATTAAGTTTAGTAGATCTTCGTGATGTCCAACAGATCTAGAGAAAGAAGCAGGTCCATGCTACTTTCTCACTGGCTTGTAGAAAATCTCGAGTTCTTTGAAACTTATTATGTGTCTTAATATTTCATCCTTTAAATACCCTTAATTCTCAGTGAAAATTGATGTCTCAATTATCCCTAAGAATAGGGTAATTATCTCTTGTAATTCAATTTATGAATTATGTGGGTGAAGACCCTTAAAGAGGCAAGTTAATGTTGTTGGAACACTTGGCCAAGTTTTAAATCTAATTGGGCTTGCAATATTTGAAAGATGTTTTAATATTCAATGATATTTACTTTTCTAAGCCTCATTTAAATGAAACTTGATTTAGCCTAAGTCACTACTAAGCCCTTAAGACCTAGCTGAGTGTCTTAATTAGCTTTGAAAAAATCAAGCTTTAGGTGGTCATGATTCATGATCGGAATTTTTTTTGAAAATCAAAATAGGGGTAATAAATTGATTAATTATAGATTTCAAAATTCATACCCCCAAGTCCTGAGTTCATTTTGTTTTAATAAACTTCCAAATTTTACTAATTTAAAAATTTATTTACTTATCTTTTTAATTAAGAAAGTGAGGTTTGTTTCTTTCAATGAACCCCTTATATTTCAAACATCAAGATCAGATGTTACCCATTTTCGTCTTTGAATTATGCTTAAATATTAATTATGGGTAATTTTCCAAAATTACATATTTGCCCCTAAAGCTCTATCACTTCATAATTTGTCAAATTCAATTCAAATGACTTTGAAGTTTTTATCCTACCACATTAATGGGTCAATTAAGACATCCGAGGTGAAAATGTGATTTTTCAAAATTTAATTTAATTTATGTAATTATTTTTATGCAAAAACAGGATTTTTCGATGAAAATTCCTAACGTGACCAAGGTAAATCCTAATCCCTTGAAATTTTTACTAGAGGTAGACTTAGACTAGAGAAGTATTTGGACCAAATTTTATGATTTTTTTTAATTTTATTTAAATTATTGCAATTATTTTAAATTTTGGAGTATTTATTAAATATTAAATATTTTAAATGGAGAAAATTAAGTTTTGTATTTTTGAAAAGTCTACCTGAGGTTAAAGAACTAAAAGGAGAAGATTTTATTTTGTTTAATTTTATTTGATTTATTCAAATTATTGTAGTGAAACTCATTTCTAGCCTTTAAAAATTCATTTTTTAGTTTTAAAATTCAATATCTTTATTTAGAAAATTAGGAAAAACATTCTAATTGTTCCTAAGTGATTAGGAAGCAATTTAGAATGTTTCTGTAAGTTTTTTTTTTGTGATTTTTAGGGATTTTTAATTATTTAAATACTAAAAATAACTATAAATAAAGTTTTTATTTTAAATATTATTTTATTCTTAGAAGATATCCTTGATCCCAAAGAACTAAGTAGATAAGTTTTTTATAAATTTGTTAGTTGTATTTTGATTTTTAAAAATCATTTAAATGTCAAAAATGAAGTTTATCTTGAAAAATCAACTTAGGTTATTAAATGAACTCAAAATATTTTGAAATTTTTATAATGAGTTCTTTGGACCATAAGCCATGGTGGTGATAAAAAATCAAGTCATTTAAATGTTTATATTTTTTGAAAATTAATTATTTTAATGATTCAGTGTTCATGAGAATTAAGTACATTTTAAATGACTTGACCCATGAAATTATTTCAAAAAGCTTCTTTGGTCATGGTGGACCTTCCAAAATTTTCCTGGAATTTTCTAATCAACATGCTAATTTCTATGGTTAGTTTAAGGAAATAATATGCAAAAACTTGAAAAGTATGGATCTCTATATAGGGATTTCCTCTGACTTTGGAAAAATCACAGGATATTTCCTTTGACAAAGGCTACAACAAGCCAAAATTTTAAGCAATAGGGAAGTGTCAATATGCATGGAGAATCAAATGATTTAAAACAGTGTTTAATTAATTAAAAATAAAATATGCATCAAATAGATTTAAAATTTATTCCACATTGTTCTCCTCTGTTCACTAAGCAAGAGGGTTTTTTTTTTTGATTTCTCTACACAAAGGTATGAATTTTCTAAGTTAGGGGTATTAAAATAAATAGGAAAAAAATCCATATTTATTTATTTAAACCGCGCGTGCCAACTCAACCTACGACGGCTCCGAAACTCCATATGACGAGCTCCCCATTTGACGTCTTCATCAACCTCAGTGCTGACTCGGCCTGGTGTTTATGTCCTTAGCATTGTCTGGCTCGATCACCTCCATCCATTTGATACACACTCAACCAAACGACTCCCCATCATCGTCCCCGATAGAATGATCCCGTGACCGTCCACACTAAAACCCTAAGATCTCAGCTTAAACTCAACCAAATCACCTTGGGTTTGATCTTATGAACTCGCTCTAAGTGGGATAAACATATCCATACGGTAATCATGCAATTAAATTAAGCCTAATTAAATGGAGAATCAAAATGGGCTCGTGATGAGGTTAGGTTTTATACCTTTGGTCTGAGAAGTGAAGCTGCAATCAGAGGATCTTGGCATGTTCGTTGGGGTTAAAGGAGACTAAGGATTGAGTCCCTGGTCTTGGTGTAAGGTCTAGGTATGAATTCGTTCACGGCCGAATTTGGGTGTTGGTCTAGAGCTATGGTAGAGGCTGTGTGGAAGGGGGATTTTATGGGACTTTAGCTTCTTTCTTGGTTTTGAAGGTGTGGGTAGAGTTAATTTGAGTTTGTGGGGTGTGGAGGTGTACTAAGCTCTGTCTTGATTTCCGACAAGTTTCTAAGCTGAAAATTGAGCTCCGACAATGGGAATTAATGGGAGAAAATGGTTGGAATGCACTGAGGGGATCGTAGGGAAGCTCGTGGGAAGTTTGGAGAGGCATCTCTAAGGAAATTTCAGCACACGTCCCATTGCCGTGGAGGTGATTTTTTATATAAATGGCCATGCGATGGCTCTTAGGGCATAAGTTTGGGTGCATAGTGGTGCTTAGGTGGAGGGCAAAGGAGCTTCATCAATTGGTTTGGCTAAGCTGGCCTCCAGGTTTGATTTGGGTGAGGTGCCATGGGTGTGGTGCTGGAACGAGGTTTTGGTGCTCTTGGTTTTGAGTTTTTCCAGCCACTAAGCAGGCTGGCCGGCCAGGGGGAGGTGGCCAAGAGCTCAAGGAACTCGGGGGAATATGTCACAGTAATTTAGTGCAATAATACGTAATTTTTGTAAGGATATCTTAAGCACATGCATTTTTGGAAATAATATCCCTTAAATTGGGGAACCTTTGGTCCATAGCTTGATTTAGGTCGTTTCATTGTGTTTGGATTGGTCACTAAGTCCAACTAATGGCTGTGGTGGAGTTAATTTTGTGACTTTCGGGTGGTTAGGTCACATTTAGTGCATGGGTCCAAGTGAGTGCAAATGACCAAAACTTGGGTTTAGGCTAGGTTATCCATGTCAATTGGACAAATAAGTTTTGAATTAGGTGTAGAGGTTCATAAGGAACAATTTTGGTGAAGGATGGAAGTGGTTTTGAGCTCAATTGAAGGGTCAATTTGAGGGGATTTTGAATTTTAGTCAATTTGGTCATGTTGGGCTAGACTTGGGTCTAGCTTGGGTTAGCCTTGGGATAAATCAAAATTTATTAATTTAAATGGTCAATAGGGACCCTATGAAGAGTTTTCTACATGAATTGGGTTCCAATCTGATGGTTAAGTCAATCAATTGGGAAAAATTTGGGGACTTGGCCAATTTGGGCTAAATTTGGGAATTTTGGATTTAGGTCAAAATCAAATGGATTTGAGGCTTCACCAAGGCCAATTGATGGTTTATTTGGATGTTTAGGAATGTTATGAAGATTTTTCAACATTAATTGAGGCCAATTGACTAAGCTATAGGCTCAATTTGGTGAGATTAGGTCATATGGTCAAAATTGGGATTTTGACCTAAATCAAAATTGGGCTCAAATCATAGGCCAATTATGCTTGGATTTGGTTTATATTAGCCATCTAAAAAGTTTATTTGAATTTAGGATTGGCATTGGGGCCAATTGAGGTCAAATTGATGGACATTTGGGTTTAATTTGGGGAAATTTGGGCCCTTAAAGGCAAATTTGGGGGTTTCTATTAAAGATGGTCAAATTGGCCAAATTGGGTTATGTGGTAGTTGAGAAAAATGAAATTTGGAATATTTAGTATTTATTGAGATTTTTTGGGAATTTTTGGAATTTTTTGAATTTTGGGCTATGGAGAGGTATCTTAGTAATTTGGGGGGTTTTTAGGGGTAAAAGGCCAAGATGGGTATTTTTGATAGGTTTGAGGAACTAATTACCCTAAATGAGCCATAGAACAAAGAAAATCCCATTTTAGGTCCTCTATGTACTGGTCTTAGCTAAACCATAAGCCTTAGGGCTGGTAGATTTAGGGGACCATCTACATGAGTTTCCCAAAAAGATCAGGGGACCTAGGCTAGAACTTTGAGTTTAGGGTTGTGAGTGATTGTGAGTGTAGATGAATGTAGTGAGTGCCTTAGCTAGAGGCCAATACCCAGAGTCAACCCTAAGGTCCAGCAGTCCTAAGGGTGACTCATGTTGAGTTTCCCTTATAGTGATCCCACCTACTAAGTGCTTAGAGGTTATGACCAATATGTGGAACTTCAAGTTGAGTAAAGAAGATGGTAGAATTTCTAATGGTGAGGGTTCCATGTGCTAGGAATAGTCAACAGGAAAGTCCTATGGCTAGACCCTAGGCTACTAAAGAGGAAGAACTAGACCAATAGTCAATAGGAAAGTCCTATGGCTAGACCTTAGGCTACTAAAGAGGAAAAACTAAACCTACACCAAAAGTGAGGTCAACAAATGGACCCCCAATAGGTGTGGTGTGCTGTGCAAGCACACCGTGCGTATTGGCATTGACCGATGAGATAAAAAAAAACCAATACATACTCCTAAATCAATAGACCCGGAAGTCTGTGTAGAGTTGTGTGTGTGATTTGTTTTATTTCTGTTGGGGATACTAGCGGATGATCGTATGATTGAAATTAAGAAGGGACTCTCACGGGGGATCAGAGAATGAATTTTGAGGTATGGAACTTCAAGTATTTATAAAGGATGAGAATCAGTATGTAAGTGTTGAGCCTAGGTGGAAATTGAAATTTAAGTATCAATTCCGAAAAGACAGGAAGGGTTGGAACTTGGGTACCGACCTCAAAAGATGAGAATCAGAATTTATGTACTGATTCAAAGATGTGAGAATTGAAATGTAGGAATCAATCCCAAGAAGAGAGTCGAAATTTAGGTGTCACTTCAAAGATGTGAGAATTGAACTGTAGGTATCAATTCGAAGATGAGATAGTCGGAATTTAGGTATCGACCTCGAAAAGATGTGAATTAGAATTTAGGTATAGATTCGAAGATGTGAGAATTGAAATTTAAGTATCAATTCAAGAAGAGAGTCAAAATTTAGGTATCGACCTCGAAATGTGAGAGTTGAAATTTAGGTATCAATTCAAAGATGTGAAAATTGAAATGTAGTTATCAATTCAAAGATGTGAGAACTGAAATGTGGGTATCAATTCCAAGAAGAGAGTCGAAATTTAGGTATCGACCTCGAAATGTGAGAGTTGAAATGTAGGTATCAATTCAAAGATGTGAGAACTGAAATTTAAGTATCAATTTAAAGATGTGAGAATTGAAATTTAGGTATCAATTCAAAGATGTGAGAATTGAAATGTAGGTATCAATTCCAAGATGTGAGAATTGAAATGTGGGTATCAATTCGGAGATGTGAGAATTGAAATGTAGGGATCAATTCGGAGATGTGAGAATTGAAATGTAGGCATCAATTCAAATATGTGAGAATTGAAATGTAGGTATCAATTCAAAGATGTGAGAATTGAAATGTAGGTATCAATTCAAAGATGAGATAGTCGAGATTTAGGTACCGACCTTGAAAGATGAGAAATAGAATTTAGATACTGATTCAAAGATGTAAGAATTGAAATTTATAACAAGCTTCTGTTGTTGAATTTGCAAAAGTGTATCGTGTGGAAAGGTTGATTTTGTAGAAGATTTTTAGAGCTTTGTGTGGTTTTGTGCAGAATGCAAAATTCTGCGAGGATGTGAAGAGAGTTAAGGTAGATAATGATGGTTGCGTTGCACGCACAAAGAGTAGGAAACTCCAAAAATGAGAGGATCCACTCGACTGATTCGTTTCATTTTCTTGTTGTTTTTATCACATTTAATTTTTCAAAATTATGTCTTTAAAGTTTTAGTTTTAATTTGTTGATTTTCAAAAGAAATTTGTTTTGTTGTTTATTTATTGGTGATTCTTTTCTTTTTCATTCATATTTTATTTATTGTTAAAAATTTGTTGTTTCGTTCTCTGTTCATTGAAATTTTGAACCAACGCGTGGTTCGTGGCCTTCATCCCTCGCACAAAAAGGCAATTGACAGAAGGACACAATTTGAGAGAAATTTCCATTAATTTGCTCCAACAAAGATGTCATAAATCGAACATAGGCTAACGCCTCAAAAGGTACATTATGTAGTCCATGTCAAAATACATCGTAAACATCTCATGATATGAATACACTATAGACTGCATACATCAGATACATGTCAAGCTGTTAAAAGAAAGAAAGTGAACCCTCTGTGCCAGGTATGTTGAGCTCCTGATCAAGCAGACCTTCTAAGTCATGCTCCAGGATAAGAGTTCCCTTCGCATGTACTTAAAGGTTCAACTTTCTCACAGCTCGTATGGAAGTAACTCCTCCAATTCTGCGTCTTGCTAGAATCCATATGGCATTTTACTGTCATCCATCTTGCGGAAAGTCATGGACACCCTATGGTGTCGTACTCCTGGAATGCAAAGTTTGGCAACGTCTGCATCGTTGCCTTTAAGAACAAGTACTAAACCGACTGGTAGTGGAATCTCCACAGAACCTTTGAATTCACCAAGGCCGACCATATCAATTTCTTTCCCAAATAGAATATTGCTTTTGCTCAGAAATGAGACCGTGCTGAAGGGCCTCACAAAATCATGATGATCAATGTGTGGGGGAATGCAATCACCCTCTTCATAGATATTGATAATGCAACTATTGAGAATACAGGTTGCAGGTAGAATATTCTATTTGACCATCCTTTTGATCATCCATTTTATCATTGGTGGTAGCGGATCTACTTGATCAACTCTGAGGATCCCCGGTGGATTCCCCTGGTTATCATTTGTGAAGTTATAACAACAACCACACTAGATGGTGATTCTTCCCTTCCCTCTCATCCATTTCTTTGGCTCGGATTATGTCCTTTCCATGAGAAGGCCCGCTTGACCTCTGTCTCTTAAATCAAAGATGCAGTCCAGAATGCTTCTTTCATCAGTCTCGACAAAAACCCTTGTGTACAGCTCCAAGCCTTCGATTATGTTGACAAACTTTCCTTGAACTTCTTCATAAAACTCGAATTCTCTTTTATTTACATTGCTTATCTTGTAGTATTCTACCATACCAGAGATTGGCAGCTATCGCGGGCATTCCTTTCTTCGAGCATCGGCAGGAACCCAATCTTGTGCTGGTCGCTCTGGATTATCAGACTCGGCCTCTAACAGGCTGTACGACCGTGGGCTCCACGGTACATACTGATTCGTCCCCAATGGGACATATGGTTCATCCATCATGAAATTTAAAGTGTGAGACTTGTTGGTGCTTGAAGTTTACCCTTCTAATTTACTGAAATGTTGTAGATGCAGAACATTGCAAACTGGGCATCCTACAAACGTGCCTGTGGCTGATGTCCCGGCTGGTATTTGAACGTTGCATGTCAGGCATCCCTTGCACAAAACATCTGAAACTGCAAGTGTGTTTGAATCTGTCACAAACCCTGGTTCTTCATCTATAGTGGGTAAGCTAACAGAAGTTTCATTCAGGCTGAGATCATAAATATGCCCCTCAGGAATATGTGTTAGCAAGTTGTTTGTCTCTCTTTGACGTTTGCGTTCTTATCGTATAAATGCTCTCTGCTTCTTGCGACTGGCATTCCTGCGTTGCGTCCTGCGAAGTGGAGTACTTGGCAGTCGTTCGTTATTGGCAGCTATTAAGCCTTCAGCAGGTGTAGCTACCATGAAGGGTAGACGGCTGGGCCCCTCCATCAGGTCTCGCTCTGTTATCACGTTCTTGCCCTTATGTGATACATTATCTTTAGTGGTCACTCTCAGTAGTGAGGAAGTCCCCCTTTCTCTTTGCAGCTGACTACATCCATTATAGGACCTTTGTAGTCCATGTCAACCTGGTTGAAATCCACGTTGAAGTCTATGGTGCAGCCCTGCAGCGCCTTCTCCTTATTTAATGCGAGCTTCCAACCATCCTGGAAAGCAAAGATCAGCTGCTGTCCCGACATTTTTCTGCAGACAACATAAAAAAAATTAGTGGGCCGAAACTTGTCATGAACAAGAACAAAATAGAGTTATTATTAAACTAAATTTTAATTTGTTTTAGGGCAATGAATTTTATGTATGAGTTTTGTTTAATTAAAAGTTGAAAGAATAAAATTTGAAGTTTAAATTTTTTTCTTTCAAAATTTTCATTTTATTGTGGTTAATCACAAAATTTGGAGCCGATCATAGACATTTGGCCACATAAATAGCCCTAAAATAATCAATGTTTCTAAAGTTTTAAAGCAAGCAGAGGTAAGTAGCGTCAGGTTGCGTAATAAGTTTTCAGATATCGTCTGTTTATTAGTAACATGAGTCTTTCACCCCAGAAGTCCACTAACTGGTAAGCTCCTCCTGTATAGAACATTTCAACGACAAGTGGTCCCTCCCAAGTTGGCTCAAATTTTTCTCCTTTTTTGTGGCGTGCAAGAATAAGCCTTTAGAGCACAAGTACGAGGTCACCAATCTTGAATGTCCTTAGGCGGACCAATTTGTCATGGGCTTGTACCATCTTTGCCTTGTAAATCTCCAAATGTTTTTGTGCTTCTAATCTCTTTCCTTCGAGATTTTCCAGCTCTTCAAGTCTGAGATTTGCACTTTCCCCCGTTGTGAGTTGATTGGCAATGGTGACTCTAAGGGATGGTGTTTGGATTTCTAGCGGTAGCACAACCTCGGTCCCATATACGAGCATATAGGGTTTACACTGAATGAGAGTCCTGAAAATCATCTGGTAGGCCCACAAGGCTTCTAATAGTTTGTTGTGCCAATCCCTTTTGTTTTCATCCAATGTTTTCTTCAAAATCTGTGCCAGTATTTTATTGAAGGCTTCGGCCAGACCATTTGCTCTAGAATAGTAAATCGTAGTGTATCTCCAGTCTATCCCATGTCTTTTGACAAAATTGTTGATCTTTGTACTTCTAAATGTTGTTCCATTGTCCAAAATTATTCTTCACGGTACTCCAAAATGGTAGATGATTTGACTTTTAAAACATTAAAGGACGTATTGTGTCATAACATCACATAACGGTACTGCCTCTGCCCATTTGGAGAAGTAATCTTTAGCGGCAAGTATGAACTTATGTCCTTTATAAGATGGAGGGTCTATCAAACATATTATGTCCGTGCCCCAACACTCGAATGACCACGAGGCAACAGTTGGGTGTACCACATTAAGAGGCTGGTGTAAGACCACCCTATGCACTTGACATTTGTGACATTTTCTGGCTGTATCAATGCAATTGCACATCATTACTGGCTAATAATATCCATTTTTTTTAATCTTCATTTTCATTTTAAGCCCTGATTGGTGAGTGCCACACAATCTGGCATGTACCTCTTTAACAACATTCTGTGCTTCAGCTCTGCTCAAACACCGTAGCTACATTTGGTAAAAAAATCTTCTGTAAAGAACATTTCCCACCAGGGTGTAAGACATGACACTTCTTGTGATGTTGTGCGCCTCAGACTTGTCTTCTGGCAGCTTTCCAGTATGCAAATATTCTATTAATGGCTTCCGTCATCATCCTCGATAGCATAGCCTGAGAATCGTCCATTTTCTAGCCTTAAGATCTCTCTCATTTCTTAAACAAATTGGATGATTTTTTTTTAAAAAAAGCTCGTCTAGACTAGAGGAACATATCTATACAGTTATGATGCCATGAAATCAACTCAAAAGAAATGGAGAGTTCAAATAGGCTCGGGAGGAAGAGAAGTTTTATACCTTTTTTCTGAGAAGTTAAGCTTTGATCATAGAGTCTTGGCACATTCATTATTATCCAAAGAGGCTAGGCATTGAGTCTCTAGTATTAGTGTAAGGTCTAAGTATGATTTCGATCGCGACCAGATTTGGGTGTTGGTCTACAGCTATGGTAGAGGCTCTGTGAGAGGGGAATTTGATGGGGCTTAAGTTTCTTTCACTGTTGTGAAGGTGTGGATGAATTTAAAATTAGTTTTGTGGACTATGGAGGTGTATTGGGCTCTGTCCTGGTTTTTGACAAGATTTCGAGCTCAAAATTGAGCTCCGGCAGTGGAAATTGGTGAGGGAAAATAGTTGGAATGCACTGAGGGGATCTTAGGGAAGCTCTGTGGTCAGTTTGGAGAGGTCTCTCTAAAAATTTTTTAGCACCCCCTCCTATGGTTGTGGGAGGTGCTTTTTATAAAAATGTTTAAGGGGTGGCTGTCATGGCCAATTAGAGGGTGCATTGTGCTTCTTAGATGGAGGGCAGAGGAGCTATACAATTTAATTTTGCTGAGCTGGCCTCTAGGTTTGATTTGGGTGAAGTTCCATGGGGGTGGCTCTCAATTTTGAGCTTCTCCGATGACTAGGCCGGTCGGCCATGGCAGGGGGAGGTGGTTAGGTGCTCAGGGCATCCAGAGGAATCTGTGAAAGCGATTTAATGCGATGGGGTTTAGTTTTGGTAAGGATCTCTTTATCATGTGTAATTTGGAAATATAATCCCTTAATTTGGGAGATTTTTGGTCCATGGCTCATCTAGCTTGTGTTAGATGGGTTTTGGCTTAGTCTTAGGGTCTAACGAATGACTGAGGTGGAGTTAATTTGATGACTTTGGGATAGTTAGGCCATCTTTAATGCATGGGTTCAATATTGGTCCAAGTGATCAAAGATTGGGTTTGGGCTAGGTTAGCTATGTCAATTGACCCAATTTATTGATCAATATTGTGTAGATGATGTTATGAAGATTTTTGGTTAAGGGTTTAAGTGATTTTGAGTTTAGTTGGTAAATAAATTTAAGGGATATTTGAAATTTGTCCAATTTGGGCATGTTAGGTTAGACATGGATCTAGGTTGGGCTAATCTTGAGCTATGTCCACATTGAATAGTCCACATGATCAAGGGTGATGTTGTGAAGATTTTTCATGAAGGTATAGAGTGGAAATTTTGGGGTTAAGGCCCTCAATTTGGTGATATTTTCATACATGGTCAATTTGGGGTAAATTTGGGGCTTTTTGGACTTAAATTGAAATCAAATGAAATTGAGGCCTCACCAAGGCCAATTGAAGGTCAAGTTTGATGTATGGGGATGTTATCAAGGTTTTCAACACAAATTATGGCCAATTGAGTGGATCATGGACAAATTGAAATTGGATTTGTTCTAGATTGGTCACATCAAGGGTGAGTTTAAGTTTAGAATTGAAATTGGGGTAAATTGAGATCAATTGGATAGACATTTGAGGTAAATTGGGGAAATATGGGCCTTTAAAGGGCAATTTGTAGGTTTTCATCAAATATGGTCAAATTGGACAAATTGGGTCATGTGATTGTTGAGAAAAATGAAATTGGGAATATTTGGGAGGTATTGGGAATTTTTGAGATTTTGAGTTTTGGAATTTTGTTGTAAGGAGGGGTATTTTGGTTATTTGGAAAATTTTGGTGATTTTGGGTAGGTTGGGTGTTTTCAAGGTGTTTGAAATGATTTTTGAACCAAGTTGGGTCTTTTGGTTAGATTTGAAAATTTTGGCCAAATTTGGGGTTCCAAAGGTATCTATGTAATTTCGGGGAATTTAGGGGCAAAAGGCTAGGTTGGATGTATTGGTAGAGTTGGAGTGCCAACCACAATCAATAAGCCATGGACCAATGGAAACCCCATTTTGGGTTCTCTATGTTGTGTTCTTAGCCAAACCCTAGCTTAGGGCTAGTAGGTTTAGGGGACCACCTATAGGAGTCTCCCAAAAGTATCAAGGGACCAGAGCCTAGAAAATTTGGGTTTAGGGTAGTGAGTAATTGTAAGCATAAGTGATTACAAGTGAGTGCCTTAACTCTAGAACAACACCCAGGATCAAACCTAAGGTCAAGTAATCCTAAGGGTAACTCATCTTGATTTAAAGCACCTCCCACAGCCATGAGAAGAGGTGCTAAAAATTTATTAGAGAGACCACTCCAAATTGACCACAAAGCTTCCCTAAGATCCCCTCAGTGCATTCCAACTGTTTTCCCTCACCAATTTCCAATGCCGGAGTTTAATTTTGAGCTCAAAATCTTGTCAAAAATCATGATAGAGCCAATACACCTCTAGAGTCCATCAAACTCAAATTAACTTCACCTACACCTTCACAACAGTGAAAGAAGCTTAAGCCCTCTCAAATCCCCCTCTCATAGAGCCTCTACCATAGCTCTAGACCAACACCCAAATTCGGTCGTGATTGAAATCATACCTAGGCTCTAAACCAAGACCACAGACTCAATCCCTAGTCTCTTTGGATCACGACGAGCTTGCCAAGACTCTCTGATCGAAGCTTCACTTCTCAGAGTAAAGATATAAAACTTCTCTTCCTTCCGAGCCTATTTGAACTCTCCAATTCTTTTGAGTTGATGTCATGACATCATAACCTTATGGATGTGATCGTCTATTCTAGAATAGCATTTTTAAAAAAATTCATCTAATTTGGATAAGAAATGAGAGAAATCTTAAGGTTAGAAGATGGACGGTTCTCGAGCTAGGCTATCAGGGACGATAATGGAGAGCCATTCGATCGCGCGTATATCGGATGGGCGGTCGAGATCAAGCCGGACAGCGCTTCACAACATAAACTGCGGGCCGAGTCAGCGCTGAGGTGGATGGTGGCGTCGAATAGGAGCGCACCGCGTGAAGCTTCGGAGCCGCCGTAGGTTGATGTAGCACCGCGCATTTAAATAGATAAATAGAGATTTAAAAAATCACAAAATGTTCCCTAGCTTTAAAAATTCTTATCTTGGTATAGAAAAATCATAAAAATAAAATAAAAATACTCGCTTGCTTAGTGAGCAGAGGAGAACAATGTGGAAATAATTTTAAGCCCATATGATGCATACTTTATTTTTAATTAATTAAACATTGATTTAGATGTTTTAATTCTCCATGCATGTATTAATATCACCATGGCTTAAAATTTTAGCATTTTTTTGCCTCTGTCTTAGAGAAAATTTCCTGGTTATTCCAAAGTCAGAGGAGATCCCTAGACAGATAATCATATTTTTCAAGTTTATGTGCATTATTTTCTTAAAATAATCATGGAAATTAGCATGCTACGTAGAAAAATCCAAGAAAATTTTAGAAAATTTATGATGACTACAAGACCTTTAGGAAAATCTTTCATGAGCCAACTCATTAAAAATAAACCTAATCTTCACAAACCCTAAATCACTAAGATAATTAATTTTGAAAAATACAAACAACAAAATGTCTTGATTTCTGATCTCCACTATTATTTAGAAGCCACAGAACTCACCATAAAAATTTCAAAGCATTTTGAGTTCATTTGGTAGCTTAAGTTAATTTTTAAAGATAAATAACATTTTTGGCACGTAAATGATTTTAAAAAAAATCAAAATATAACTCAAACATTTATAAAAAACTTATTTTTTAAGTTCTCTCTAATCATGGGTATTCTCTAAAAATAAAATGGAGTTTAAAATAAAAATTTAATTTTTAACCTATTTTAAATATTTAAATAATTAAAAATCCATAAAAAACCACAAAAATAATAAAATTCATGGAATTGTTCTAAATTACTTCATAAACACTTAGAAATAATTATAATAATTTTCCTAATTTTCTAAATAAAGATACTGAATTTTGAAACTTAAAAATAATTTTTAAAGGCTAAAAATGGGTTTTCACTAGAATAATTCCAATAAATCAAATAAAACTCAAAAAAATATTTACTATTCTCCTCTGAGTTTTATGACCTTAGGAAGATTTAAAAAAATAAAATAAAACTTAATTTTCTCCATTTAAAATATTTTATATTTAATAAATACCCAAGAAATTAAAATAATTCTTAAAATTCAAATAAAATTCAAAAAAATCATGAAATATGGTCCAAAGGCTTCCCTAATCTATGTCTACCTCAAGTAAAAATTGTAATAAATTAGGATTTACCTTGGTCAAGTTAGGAATTTTCTTTGGAAAATCCTATTTTTGCATGAAAATAATTATATAAATTAAATTAAATTTTCAAAAATCACATTTTCTTTCTCATGTCTTAATTGACCCATGAATGAGGTAGGATAAAAATTTCAAAGTCATTTGAATTGAATTTGACAAATTATGAAGTGTTAGAACCTTAGGGGAAAATGTGTAATTTTGGAAATTTAGCCCTAATTAACATTTAAGCTTAATTCAAGGAGGGAATGGATAACCTATGATCTTAATTTGGATATTTAAAACACAAGGGGTGAATTTGTAGAAACCAACATCATTTTCTTAATTGAAAAGATAAGTTATAAATTTCTAAATTATTAAAATTTGGAGGTTTATTAAAATAAAATGAACCGAAGACTTAGAGGTATGACTTTTGAAGTGAATAATTAATCAATTTAATACCCCTATTTTGATTTTTAAATAAGATTCAAATCATGAATTATGACGACCTAAAGCTTAATCTTTTTAAAACTAATTAAGACACTCAACTAGGTCTTAAGGGCTTAATAGTGACTTAAGCTAAATCAAGTTTCATTTAAATAAAGATTAGAAAAGTAAACATCGTTGAAAATTAAATCATCTTTCAAACACTAAAAGCCCAATTAGGACCAAAATCTAGCTAAGTGTTCCAATGACACTAAATTGCTCTTTAAGGGTCTTCACCCACATAATATTCAAAATTAAATTACAAATGATAATTACCTTACTCTCAGGGATGATTGATACATCAATGCTCACTGAGCAGTAAGGGGATTTTACGGGATGAATTATTAAGCAACATAATAAGTTTAAAAGAAGTCGGGATTATCCACCAGCCAGCGAGAGAGTAGCACGGACCTGCTTCTTTCTCTAGATCTGTTGGATACCTCGGAGATCTACTAAACTTAATATATTTTGCTTGGCAACATCATCCTTAAGTAAGATTCTAAAGACCCACTAAGATATGACCTAGGGTTAGGTAGGTCGTCAAAATTCTACTTCCCTATTTCATATAGACAACCTTAACATGTTTTTTAAGTTTCAGGTGGTGGAACGAGAAGACTCGCCAGGTACACTTTTACAGTTTTCAGCGCTGTCTTTTCTGTACATTCATATTGTACTTTTATATGTGCAAACATGCATGTTAAACAACGACGCCACCCTACATGAAAACTAAAACTATCAGGATAGCCCAAAAAATTAAAGCCAAAACTAAAACTAAAATCAACCAAGATAAAATTCACCGCCACAACATTTAAAATATAAAATAACTCAAAATTTAATCACAAATATCACGCAAGACAACAATTGTAACTAAATTAAAATGTCACTATCGAATGATTAGGAATCCCTCGGAGGAGGTAACCTACGGTTGCTAACAAGGCTTTCTACTGTCTAAATAAAATGAACTCATTAAGTTGAGTTTAGTAAGTTCATTTAGACTAAGTGAATCCAATAGAAAATAGTGATGCCGGAACAAGGGAACCGTAGGATCCAAACCGGTTTCGCTCTAATCAACTTTAACATGCCTCCCATAAAATTTAAAGGTCTTCAACCATTGGGTCACTTGATCTGACATAGAAAACTGAAACTCGTCACAGCAAGGAGCTTGGAGCTAGCATGGTGGGCAGCACGACCATCTTCAACAACAAAACCTATCTTCCACAGCTAAACCAATCTTCCTTCCTTAGATATAAGGAACAAATTCATAAGACTTCAAGGTTGCTTGCTTATGCAACGTAAATCCTCACCTTATTCTTAGGCCTTTGTATAACCCTGCTATAAAATATACGCCCTAACTCGTCTTAGGATTTCGAGGTTGTCATTTATCAGGACCTAAAACTTATCTTCAAGGATATTTGTGTGATAGTTTCACACGAATGTAAGCCCTAACTAATAAAATTGACATGATGAAAAACCTAAATATTTCTCCTCAGAAATGAAGCCAAATGTTAGGATAGCTTGGGAAGTTACCGGGGTTCTCCTCTGGATCCATGATATCCCTTAGTTCTTCTTCCTTTGGACTCTATAATAAAATTTTCCAAATTTGAATCAATCCCCTTTCACACCTATACGTCCAATCTCATTATAAAGTCCAACCATTTTGAACTCCTTGAAGATAATATTTCCAGATTTTTATCAAGAGTCTTCTTAGGTGACTTTGGTCATTTAATATGTAATTAACTATAGGGGCTTGCCCTTATAGTAAGCATGTCTGAATACAACTTAATATAAACCCTATTTAATTCTTTATATTAAATACGGGAACTTATCGGCAAATACAAAGGTTTTGCAGACCAAATAAATGTCATATATTCCTTAGTTTATTTGATCGAGCCTCATTCTCAAGTCCTGTGCTTATCTTTCGGGATAGATACAGTGTTAGAGGTACATCCCTCTTTCATTTAAACTATTAAAAATATGGGGTCAATTTGATTTCATATTTTTTGAAAACTAAATATATATGTAAATTAAAACACCCTTCCGAAGCGAGCGACAGGATTTTGATTACAGTGACCGACAGCTTCTTACGGGTAACTCCCTCCAACCAAAAATAGCGCAGACATGTAAAAAGAGTAAGAAACTCTAAAACTGAGAGAATCCACTCAACATATTCATTTTCTTTTCTTATTGTTTTTATCACATTTAATTTTTCAAAATATCTCTTTAAATTTTCTATTTTAGTTGGTAGATTTTCAAAAGAAAATTGTTTTGTTGTTGTTTTTATATATATAAATTATTTAAATTTATTTATTATTAAAGGTTTGTTGTTTCATTCTTCGTTCATTGATATTCTGAACCAACGTGTGGTTTGTGGCTTCCATCCATCGCACAAAAAAGAAACTGACAAAAAGGCGCATTTCTGAGAGAAATTTCTATTATTATGCTCTAGTAAAGATGTTACAGATCAAACGTAGGCTAACGCCTAAAAAGATACAATATTTAGTCCATGTTGAAGTACATCCAGAACATCTCATGCCATGAATACATTGTAGGTTGAATATATCTGATACATATCATGATGCTATATAAAAAAAAGTGAACCTTTTGACCATCTATATCAGGTACGATGAGCTCTTGATCAAGCAGACCTTCTAAGCCATGCTCCAGGGTAAGAGTTCCCTTCACATGTACTTAGAGGTACAACCCTTTCTTAGCTCGTATGGTAGTAGCTCTTCCAGTTCTGGGTCTGGCTGAAATCCATATGGTATTTTGCTATCGTCCATCCTATGGAAGGTCACGAACACCCTACGATGTCGTACCCCTTGAATGCAATGTTTGGTGACATCTGCCCCATTTCCTTTCAAGAACCAAAATTGAACCAACTGGCAGCGGAATGTCTACAATTCCTTTGAACCCGCCAGGGCCGACATTGTCAATCTCTTTCCCAAATAATATATTGCTTTTGCTCAGAAATGAGACCATGCAGAAGGGTCTTACAAAACCATGCTAATAAATGTGAGGAGGTATGCAATCTCCCTTGTCATATATGTTGATGATGCAACTGTTTGGGATGCAGGTGGTTGGTAGTATGCTTCATCTGACCATTTTCTTGATCATCCACTTTATTATAGGAGGTTGTGGATCTACTGGTCATGTCTAAGGATCCCTAACAAATTTCCTTGTCTGTCGTTTCTGAAATTATAATAGCAGCCGCACTCAATGGTGATTCTCTCTTTTTCTCTCATCCATTTCTTTGGCTCAGAGTATATTCTTTCCATAAGGAGGCCTGCTTGGCCTCTATCCCTTAAATTAAAGATGCAGTCAAGAATGCTTCTTTCGTCACTCTTGGAGAAAACCCTAGTATACAGCTCCAGTCCTTTCACTATGTTGATGCTTCTTCCTTGGACTTCTTCGTAAAATTCAAATTTTCTTTTATTTACTTTGCTTATTTTATAGTACTCCATAATACTAGGAGTTAGTAGCTGTCGCGGGCGTTCCTCCCTTTGAATGTTGGCTGGAACCCAAATTGGCGCTGGCTAATCTGGAAAACGAGGCTCGGCATCTAGTGGGATGTACGACCCTGGGCTCCATTGTACATACTGTTTTGTCCCAGGTGGGACGTATGGCTCATCCTTCATAAAATCTAAAGTCTGAGACCCATCGATGCTAGAGGTGTACTCTTCCAATGTACTAAAGCGTTGTAAATGTAGAACATTGCAATTCGCGCATTCTACAAACGCCCTTGTGGTTGATGTCCCTGAAGGTATTTCAGCGTTGCAAGTCGGGTAACCCTTGCATAAAATAACTGAAGCTGAAGGCGTATCTTGCTCTATGAAAAACCCCTGTTCTTCATCTGTGGTGTGAAGGCTGACAAAACTTTCTTTCATGTCTTGATCATAAATATGCCACTCAAGAATAGGGGTGAGTAATTTGTTTGTCTCTCTCTGACGTCTGCGTTCTTCTTGTAGAAAAGCCCTCTACTTCTTGCGACTGGCGTTTCTACGTTGTGTTCTGCGAAGTGAAGCACCTGGCAGTCGTTCATTATTGGTGGCTACTAAGCCTCCAGTTGGTGTAGCTACCATGGAGGGAAGACGGCTAGTCCCTTCCATCGGATCTTGCTCTATTATCACGTTCTTACCTTTGTGTGATGCATTATCTTTGGAGGTCACCCTCAGCAGTGAAGGCAATGCCTCTTTCTCTCTGCAGCTGACAACATTCACGAGAGGACCTTCGTAGTCCATGTCAACCTGGTTAAAGTCCATATTGAAATCTATGGTACCGCTTTGCGGTGTCATCTCCTCATTTAGTGCGAGGCTCCAGCCATCCCTGAAAGCAAAGATTAACCTCTATCCAGACATATTTCTGCAGACGATAGGAAAAACGTCAGTGGGCCAAAACTTGGCATGAATAAGAATAAAAAAAGTATTTATTGAAGTGAATTTTAGCTTATTTTAGTGAAACAAATTGTTTACTTATATATGAATTTTGTTTAAATTTTTGTAGAACATTATACTCAAAAGTAGAAACAAAAATATTTGAAGTTTAAATTTTTTTCCCAAAATTTTCATTAAATTGAGATTAATTACAGAATTTGAACGCGGTCATAGACATTTGGCCACATAGCTAACCCCGAAACAATCAAAGTTTTAAAATTTCAAAGCAAGCAGAGGTAAGCGATATCAGGTTGAGTAATAGGTTTTCAGATATCATCCATTAATTGGTACATGGGTCTGTCACCCTGGAATTCCATTAACTAGTAGGCTCCTCCTGTGTAGACTTTTTCAAAGATCAATGGTCCTTCTCAAGTTGGCTCGAATTTTTCACCTATTTTAGCGTGCAAGAATAGGCCTTTTGAGCACAAGTACGAGGTCACCAACTTTGAATGTCCTTGGGCAGACCTATTTGTCATGGGCTTGTGCCATCTTTGCCTGGTAAAGCTCCAAATGTTGTTGTGCTTCTAGTCATTTTCCCTCAAGACTTTCCAGTTCTTTAAGTCTGAGTTCTGTGCTTTCTTCTGTTGTGAGTTGGTTGGCAACAACGACTCTAAAAGACATTGTCTGGATTTCTAGCGGTAGCACAGCCTCGGACCTATACACGAGCATATAGGGTGTACACTGAGTGGGAGTCCTGAAAGTCATCTGGTAGGCCCATATGGCTTCTAATAGTTTGTTGTGTCAATCACTTTTGTTTTCGTCGAGTGTTTATTTCAAAATTTGTACCAAAGTTTTGTTGAAGGCTTTACCAAGACCATTTTCTCTGGGATAAGAAATTGTAGAGTATCTCCACTCTATCTCATGTCTTTTGACAAAATTATTGATCTTAGTGCTTCTGAAAGCTGTCCCATTATTGGAAATAATTCTTAGCGATACTCCGAAACTGTAGACAATTTGGCTTTGGAAAAATTGAAGGATGTGCTTGACCTAAATAAATAATGTTGAGATTTTCATACCTATTTTATACTATTTTTAAGGATATTGCACTTTAAATAAAGGTATTTTTGATGTTTTATTGCAAGATTGATGAATTAGGGTCATTGGAGCAAAAAGATGCAAAAAGGAGCGAATTTGGAGCGAAAAGGACGAAAATGTGAAAATTTGAGCTAGGCCGATGACGGCACCCTCGACCCCGCCGACGACGAGTTTTTCTCGAGGCTACAAGACAAAATTCTTCATAAGTCCGCCGACGGAGCCCTCGAGGCCACCGACGGCGAGATCGACTATTATGCCTACTTAAGCTTTGGATGAGGCCAAACTTGGAAGTGATGCTAGGCACTCTTGGGAAAGCTCATCCACAACTTTAAAAGACTATTTTGGCCAAAAATTGGAGAGCCTGGGGAAGGAGGGAAAGAATCTAAGGAGTAAAGGAAGTGCTAGATAGAGTTCCTAGAGATTAGAAAGGTTCCAATACTGTGAGGAATTCTTCGAGAGATTGTAAGAGTGGAGGGAAAGTGATAGATTTCTTCCTCCTTGCTACTTTAAAGAGGAATTCTGTGTGATGTAAAGAAAGGAAGAAATTCAAAGGAACTTCGAGGAGTGTCCTTGGGGAGAAACTACAGATAAGTTATTTACTTGTTGTAGTTTGTAAGACTTTAATTTTATATATAAATTCCGAGTTTTGTTGTGTTTTTCCCAAGAGATCTGAGTACTTTTCTCTGACTTTCTCCTTGTCTTGAGATTTGTGAAATGCTGATTTGAATTGGTGAAGCAATGAAAAGGTTTAAGAAATTGTGATGATCTTTTCACTTCGATCTTAATTTAATTTGAATCTTGGCAATTGATTTCTTAAAATATGTTGAGTCTTACAACTAAAGTGAAGATTACATCCAAGATTCATGGAGGTCAAAGCCCATAGAAGTTTGGTGCAAATAAATAGGGAAATAATATTACCGGCCGTAGAGTTGGAGATTTTAGAGTGACTGGCTAAAATTCGCAATTAGGTCCTATTGTTTCGGTGCTAAAGTGTAGATGTTAGCCCTCAGGTGAGGGGAACGTGGGAGCTCCAAAGTGAGAGCTGGTATCCTCCCAACCTAGCCGAAGATTCAGTAAACAAGAGTAAGATTAGTCAAAGTTCTTTATGCCTGGACCAGGCCTAGCTGCAGAATCAGTAACCAAGCATAGGATTGTTCAATGTTTGTTATGCCTGGACCGATGCAGATTCAGTAAACAAGCGTAGGATTAATCAATGTTCTTTATGCCTGGACCAAAGGGTAACAAATAGGTATGCTCCTATTTGGGCACAATATAAATTGAACTAATTCATTTTATCCATTCACTATGATTTCTTGACAAGGAGAAGGATGCTTTCATATATATTGAATATCACAATTAAACCCTCCTTAATGTCATTAGTTATTTAATAGTTATTAAATATAACTATTTATTTCAAATGCCTATTAATGACAGATAAACAAATTGAACTTCGTTGTTGTGATTAAAGTACTGCTTTTCTAAAATCTTAGTTTGTAACTCCAAACTACTCCCTGTGGGATCGATATCTAGGACTCCATTAGAGCCCTATATTACTTAAGCGATACATAGACTTGCGTTGATAAGTGCGACTTTACAATTTTTGAATATCTATTACGTCTGTATTTATCTTATATTTTTATTGCATATATAAGTCACCGACCAAGTTTTTAGCGTCGTTGTCGGGGAGTGATTGAGTGAGTGAGTCAAATCAGGATCAGAGAACGGACAAATTAGGATTATTAGAAAATTTTTACTTGAATTACAACTTACTTTTATAGTTAGATATATATATTACTGAGTACTGATATCAATTTGTATGCGTAAATTTGGATCTGAAAATCTTATACCCTACGATTCGAAATTAGAACGCACTGTTAGAAGGATTAGAAGATTAAGAAGAGAATCTAGAAATTTTGATACAATGGAAAAAAACCTGAACAATCAAGGAATAGAGAATGAACACCAACATAGACCTCTAAGAGATTATGCAAATCCTACAGCAGATGAAATTTTCTTATTTATCCAAAATCCTAATGTAGCTGCTAATTCATTTGAACTTAAACATGTTATTATCAAAATAATACAAAACAGTCAATTCGGAGGTACACCAAATGAAGAACCGAACTTACACCTCACTAGTTTTTTAGAACTGTGTGCTACTTTTAAATATCACAGAGTCTCAAACGATGCTGTGAAACTTAGACTTTTTCCTTTTTTATTGAGGGAAAAGGCTAAGATGTGGTTAAATTTGTTAGCACCAGGATCTATTCTTTCACAGAAATTTCTATCCAAATATTTCCCTCCATCCAAAACTGCTAAACTTAGAAATAACATAACATCAAAGGCTAAGATGTGGTTAAATTTGTTAGCACCAGGATCTATTAGAACTTCGGGAGAACTTTCATTTTTTCACTTAGGGATAAGGCTAAGATGTGGTTAAATTCGTTAGCAGCTGGATCTATTAGAATTTGGGGAGAACACCAGGATCTATTAGAACTTGGGGAGAACTTTCACAAAAATTTCTATCCAAATATTTCCTTTCCAAAACTGCTAAACTAAGAAATGACATAACATCGTTTTTCTATCCAAATATTTCCCTTGGATCTATTAGAACTTGGGGAGAACTTTCACAGAAATTTCTATCCAAATATTTCTCTCCATAAAAAACTGCTAAACTTAGAAATGACATAACATCATTCTGTCAGATTGATGGAGAGTCAATATATAACTATTAGAACTTGGAGAGAACTGTCACAAAAATTTCTATCCAAATATTTCCCTCCATCCAAGGTATTAGAACTTGGGGAGAACTTTCACAGAAATTTCTATCCAAATATTTCCCTCCATCCAAAGCTGTAAACTTAGAAATGACATAACATCGTTCTGTCAGATTGATGGAGAGTCAATATATGAAGCTTCGGAGAATTTAATGATCTTCTTAGGAAGTGCCCTCATCATTCGTTACCAGATTGGTTGATAATTCAAAATTTTATAATGGATTAGTTGGATCTCTTAGATAGATTATAGATGATGCGGCTGTTGGTTCTTTAATGTCAAAACCTTTTGATGAGGCTTATTCCTTAATAGAAGAGATGACTACCAATAATTTTCAATGGCCCTCTGAGCGGGTAAATCATAAAAGAGTAGCTAGTATCCATGATTCTGATGCAATATCTATGTTAGCTTTGCAAATTGCTACTAAAAGAGTAGCTAGTATCCATGATTCTGATGCAATATCTATGTTAGCTTCACAAATTACTGTTAGCTAGTATCCATGATTCTGCTGCAATATCTATGTTAGCTTTGCAGATTGCTGCAATATCAAAAGTATCCATGATTCTAATGCAATATCTATGTTTGCTTCGCAGATTGTTGCAATATCAAAGAATTTAGATCATTATGGGATGAATTATTTTCCAACACCTCCTATGATGGAAGAGAATTCATCTGGGCAATTTGTAGATGTTCAAGCTTCATATGAGACCTTAAATGCTATTAATAGACCCAACAATCCTTATTCGAATTATTATAACCCAAGGTTGGAAGAGTCATCCAAATTTTAATTGGAATAACAATTCCTCTACAAATCAACAATGGGCAGCAGGAATCATCCAAATTTTAATTGGAATAACAATTCTTCTACAGATCAACAATGGGAAAACAACCTGGTTGGAAGAATCATCTAAATTTTAATTGGAATAAAAATTCTTCTACAAATCAACAATGGGCGAACAACCCAATGAACCCATTAGGAAATTCATCCAACCAAGGAAATGTTAACTATAGACCTTCTTATCCTCCAGAATTTAACAGTAATACTCAAATTAAGGAGAAGAAGTTGTCTATAAAAGAGCTAATATTAAACATGGGACAACAATTGCAGAATCAAGGAAATAAATTATGAATTCAAGGAAATCAATTGCAAAATCAAGGAACTGATATTAAGAATATTGAAAACCAATTGGGAAATATATCTACTGTGCNTATATATATATATATATATGTATTAATATCAATTCCCACTTCAAAAACTCATTTTCCAAGCTTTTTATTCTTTCAAATCGTAAACCATTCTAGTTAGAGATAGGGAGAGAAATATTCAAGGGAGACCTGATTTCGGAGGCAATAAAACCGATTTCTTTTGTCAAACCAATTGGGAATATTGTTCGGTTTTAGATAAACTATACTATTCATATTTCAGATTCAATTTCATCATTTTTTTTAAAATTTAGATTTTTTATTTGGTAAAATTTTGAATAAACTCAGATATACGAAGCTTTATAAACTTTTCAGCTCGTAATTTACTTGTCATAGAATAAACTGAAAAAATTAAATTTTTATCGAATATTTTGTGGTTTACAATATTGTGTATTTTAACGAGTATACTAAACCACATAAAATTTGTTATGCAATGAGAAATACTTCAAAATATTATTCTTGATATGACTTATAAATAATTTTGTAAATTTTAATTGTCGTTATGTAAAGATTAATCTCTCCTTCAAATTTCACCATCAGTTGTGCATACCAAATTTTATAGATTTCAATAGCATGTCTAGTGATATTTGCATATATTAAAGTTGTTGATATTTTTAAACATTCGCATAAAAAATATACATGTAAAAATGAGAAATAGGGGGAAAAACTTTATGTGCATATATTAGAGTGTAGGTGATTGAGTGACTAGATAGTTGTATGTTAGTGCATTCAAGTGGAGTTATATAAATAATTGTGAACCAATATAAATACTTATCTGTGTTTGATACTTTTGAAAATATATGAACAAGTGAAAGCATAAATTAAAATAAAGATATAAAAAGCAAATAGATATAAGTGAAATTGGCGGTACAAAATGTTAAAAAAATTATAAAATAATTCAAAGAAAAATAAATTATTATTTCATTTTATTTTACTTTATTTCTGATATCATATTGTTTATGCAGTTACTCAACATATGCTTATTGTGATTATTATTTCTATTTGCACCGTACTTGATGGATACACCACATGATGTTTTGTCATGTTCTTTTAGTTCAGCTAAAATAAATACATGTTATTTTCTCTTTTGTGTATTAAAAACTACAGTAGATTTTGAGTAATCTAATGAGTCGCGATTGCTCTCCATTAATTTATTCACATATTATTTCAGGAAAGGGTAAAAGTCAGATTAAATAGAGATTATTGATTACTATTGAGAATTCGATATTAGGTATGTTACTGCTTTGATTTATATTTTTTATAGTCATTGTGAGAAACATGCTTTGTTAATTGAGAGAGATTTCCATGCTTGTTGTGTACTTTTTTTTTGTCGTATAATTATGATATAATCTCAAAAAATTTTGAGTATTTATATCTTATGATATTTTGATGATATTAAGAACTCATATTTGTGTAAATTAAAAATAAATAAATAAATAAAATTCCTTCCAAACAAAAATTGGTTAAATATTTAACTATCGTGGCCTCGATATGAGACGATCTACTTCGATATGATGGGTTTCATCAAGTTGGGTTGTGATATATAGAACTTATGCCCCTGGTTTGTTACAAGTGTAGCTTATTTAAGGACCTCTCTGATTTATTGAATATATCTACTGGCTAGTTATTAGAATTTTTTTTAAAAATAGCTCGAAATAACTTTTTCTTTTATAAAATAACAACTTGTATCTCTAGTGCTCTCATATAAAAGTTGGATAGAGGCAAAATGCAATATTTCTTTACTATCACAAATCAACTTCATTTATTCAACTCTTCACATTTTAATTCCTACAACATGTAGCCGTTCATGGCTTGATATTCAACCTCACTAGTTGATCCAACAACAACAAAATATTTCTTACTCATACAAGTCACCATGTTGCTCCAATAAGAACACAATATCCTTTTGTAGACCCCATATCAGAAGGAAGTGCTGCCCAATTAGCATTAGAGTTACCAATCAGCATAATTTTCCCACTATCTTCATATAACAAGCATTGGCAGGTGCCCCCTTTGATCTATTTGAGCATATGAATGACAAAATTTTGATGACTAACACATAAAGACTGTAAATATTTACTAACTGTATTTATAGAACAATGAAATATACAGATAAGTAATTAAGATATAGTTTAGTTTCCAAAGTTTTCGAAATCTACCAGGATCGAATAAAGGTTTTCATTAAATTGAAAGAAGTTTAACATCAGACTCCATTAGAGTTTCAATTACTCTGCAATTTAATATGCATAACGTGTTTAATATACTACGCATACTACCTCAAGGAAATAACAACACAAACTCAATTGGGTGACCTCCATTCCCAAAAAATACTTCATCTATATATTTTGTTTAAGAAACATAAAAGGGGTATTGTTCAATTATATTTTTTTTTACTAATTTCATGTGGTAACCATATCATCTCCTAGCCAACCGAATGGATACACCAATCATAAAAACTGAAGCGAAAGAATGTGATCCATCCGCCCATTATGAATCCTGATGTTTTCTCATATTTCAATGTTCGTTGTTGGGACATCATTAAGAAGGAGGTCATATGTGTTATTCAAAGTTTTTTTCTTGGGGAAAATGCAGGTAAGTATTTAAGCTCTGCCTTGATTGTGTTCATCCCCAAAGGTAATGACAAGATATCTTGGGACAATTTTCGCTCTATCTCTTACCACTGTTATATCTAAAGTGATGAATAAGCTAATTGTGAATAGGCTCCAACCGCATCTCTCTAAAATTATTTCTACACAGCAATATGCTTTTATTAAAGGCGGAGAGATTCCTGACCTATTGGCACAGGAAATGATTGAATACTTTGATAAAAAATGCAGGGGGGTAGCATGGTTTTTAAACTTGATATCAAAAAGGCTTTGTACTATTAACTGAAATTTCATTCTTAATGTTCTGCAGGCTAAAGGGTTTCATCAAGATTTCCGCTTACTTATTAAAAGATGGTTAGCAAATAATCATTACAATGTGTTTGTTAATGGTAAAGCCCATGACTTCTTCTTTGCATACAGAGACATTAAACAGGGAGATCCTCTTTCTCCAATTATTTTCATAATTGCTTTTGATTATCTCTTCAGACTTGTTAATAATTTGCATATATAACATCCTCGCATCCAATATTCTCAAAAATCTAAAAACTTGATTAGTCATTTTGCATATACTGATGATGTTATTTTGTTCTCTAATGTCAGTAAGTCTACTATATAATCTATTATGCATCTATTGACTGATTTTCAGAGAACATCTGGCTTACTCTTTAATTTGGTTAAATGTTCTATATATTTTGGGAAAAATATTCATCAAAATGTTGAAAGTTGTGCTTCCAATTTCACTGGATGTGAACTTGCAAAACTTTCCATTAAATTTCTTGGTGTGAACATTCTTAGAGGGAGGAGGAAGCAAATTCAAATGAATGAGGTAGTGGACAAAATTAAATCTAAAATAAATGATTGGAGAAACATTTTTTTGGCAGTTTGTGTTTGGCAGCTTTTAGGCATTATGGCATACCTCACACTTGTTTACCTTTTTTGTTGGGTAGTTACATTCATATTTGCTTTTTGATTATGGTTGCAATTCCTTTCAGTACCTGTCTCACTATTATGTTACCTGTGTAGTTCTTTCTGCATGATAATGGCTCTGTTTCATCTGCTACCTGCAAAGTTTATTTCTTCAGGATATGGGTGCTCTATATGATTGTTGGATTGGTTGAGTTATTGCTTTTTTGTTTGATGCTTTATCTCCCAGCTATCTATCTCTTTACTGCTCGATCCTCTCTCTGTTGGGTTGTTCTTTCACCTATGCCTCATACTTCCCATTGCTGCTGGGTGTTTCTATCACCTATGATTTGCTAGTCGGTTCTGTTACTGTCCCCCTTTAGAGGATTGTTGATCGTATCAATTGCTTCCCTACGCCTAGAAGGTTATGGAATGTGTTTTACAATTAGGATACTCCACTTCGGTGCACTCATCTGTTTCATTGCAAGGAAGTTCATTTTGGCGAGTATGCATACTTTTCACCTGGCTCGAACTATTACTGTTTACTTTTCAGCATTTATGCTCTGGTTTCCTGCAAGCTCTTCTGGTTGCAACATGGTTTAATGGCTCCAGAGAGATCTTGCCTTCGGTTTCTTACACATGTTGCTATCTGGTCTATTTGGATCTCACCTCTTACTCTACAGTGGCTCTTTAGTTATTTTTGGGAGTTGGGTTTAATATACTTGTACATGTTTGGGTATACATTTTGTATTTGGTATATTCATTTTCTTTTGCTTTGGGTGGAATTGTATATGGATGAGGATCCCTATTTTGAGTGAGTTTTGTATTTTTTTAGTTTTACTAGTTGGGGATCCTCTCCTAACCAATTTTTGTACCTTTTTTTATGATTAACATGTAGAGAGTCAGATAACGCTCCTTTAAATTATAAATATAT
>JXCR01108144.1:62489-76839 GCA_002079205.1 Phalaenopsis hybrid cultivar | reverse complement strand
ATTTATAATATTTTATAAAATTAAATCCTATAAATGATAATATATAACAAATTATTAATAATAATATATTACTATTACTTATATAATAATATAAATATAACTAAGTAATATAATTAAAATATTTTAATATAACAAAAAAACCCCTACCTCCCCACCTCTCAAATGTTCTCGGGTTCGGTTGTGTGACCGCTCCCTCTTCCGATTATTCTCCTTCTTCTCTTAAAATCCTTTCGGCCGCGAGAGACCAGGGTTTGTCTTTTGTGTTCTTCTAATATCTACTTCTATTTCTCCTGCGATAGTCAGTGTTGGCTCGATTGCCCGGTATTCTTGCTTGGTTGCTTGTTTGGCTACTTAGGTGTTATCTTTGAGTATCTTTTCTCTAATATTTCATATTTATCTTTGGGTTCACATCTTATCTTAAATTTTCTTAAATTTCTTTTAGATTTATTTAGATTTTTTGAGTGAAACCTAGTTTTGTAGGCCTTTGGCAGTGAAATCTCGCATGTTGCATATATATCTGTCTTTTTATGGATGAGATCTGATATAAGAGTTTTGTTGTAAAATTTAGTTCGGCTATTGTGCATTTGTTCGAAGATTCATACAGGTTAAGCGTTTGTGCTGTGGTTCGGCTATTGCCTCTAGATCAGAATTTTTTTTTATGAATGACTTTGTGAAGAATACAATGCTTCTTTCCTTTAGTTTTTCAAAACAATAAAATCTCTTTTTCTAAAGTTTTTTTGAACTTTATCAGTTTCACTTTGGCGATTTAGGGCATGCATCTTTGTGAAGTGCATTTACATGAATGTATTATTCTCATTCCGCCAAATCTTAATGTATGGTTTTATGATCCTAAAAAAATAATATGTTGCTCTGTGCTCAACTCATAGCTTTAAGTTAGATGTGTGCTTCATTTGAGTGCAGTACAAATGTGATTGTCTAGTTATAAGGAAAATAGTCTCCTTGTACCAGCATAAAGCATGATTTTATAATTTGGGGAATTTTTTTTCCTTAACCTATTTTATGCCACATATCTTATTATTAGTTGGGTTGTGCTTTTATTTTGCTCATACTAGTTCTTTATTTGTCATAGATAAATAACAACAGCTCACTAATTTTATGTAACACTATTTTTCACAACTTATTTTAACTTTTTTGAATTACGGTCATATTGTTTGAGTTCAAATTCTCATATTTATTATCTTATATTTAAAGAAAATAAGTTTTTCATGTGATTAGTATAAGCATTTCATAATATTTGTGTCTGTTAGCATCTCCATGGAGCATATAATATATTAGTCTCTCTCTTTCTACAGATGTAGCCATTTTTGGCTATTAGTCAATGCAACATGCTACAATAAAGAAAGGTTTTAGCTTTCTGTGGTCCTTTTAGTCATGGCTTGCTTTTCCACCTTCATTGAACTGGTGCTAACTGGGTGTATTGATGATTAGGTTCTTTCTTTGGAGCATAACAATGCAGTTAAAAGGGAGAGCTAGGATTTGCTCAAGTACATCGAGGAAAATTTTGAGGGCCCTTCTTTGCTTCTTGATGTAAGAGCAGTTGAATAAATTTCCTTAGCTAGACTAACACTGGTTTTAGCTCCTTGAGGTATTGATATGCTTTGTGGAAAATTATTGTAGGCTACAGATAAAAAAAGGTTTGCAAAGGAACTGTTGGATTTCACTGGCTCCTTCAATGGTGTTATATCGAGACTTGCCTTCAAAGGGTGATGTCAGTTAAGAAGTTGGTGAGTTACCAACCCTGATTTTTGTTCTGGTTTATAAGAACTTTTTTCATCTGTTGAAGCTCTGATATATCTCTTAGTTCAAGAACACTGCAGTTACTGCTTTAAACAAGATAGAAGAATACCTTTCAAAGTTTGATGATGGGCTTTTTTTCCTCAGACAGTTCAGTCTGGTAAGAGTTGAAAATTTCAAAATTATTTTTCTTTGATTTAGTGTCTTTTGTCTCATTGTTGAATAATGTGGTATAATTTAAATGGATATAGAATATGCTTCGTTAATTGAGAGGATTCAGCTTTGTTTGTCGATTTAAGGAACTATGACATTACCAAGGGGAGGCCCAAGCTGGCACTATGGATTAAGGTACATTTAAGATTTGTTTGGGATAAGCTTTCTAATTGTTTTGTGTTTCAAGCTCGATTTGGGAGCTGTTTTCTTCCTATTTTTAGAAATTTGTGTGTTAGGAAGTTGTCGTCTGATTTTTTGTGAAAAATATATATTTATAATTCTCACATTCTCAGCGTAGCTTTCTAAGAAATAATTATCTATATTGTTGAAATATTTTTAGTTTTAATGCGTTAATTGAATATGAGCATCACTAATGCCTTAAAATAATGCACACAACTTTTAAAATAATTAATAAACTTATAATTACCATTTTACCATTAGTGGAAATTTAAACGTGCATGTTATCTGTTTAATCCATCTGGACGCAAAGAACCAAATATGCAAAATTTAGCCAATAGTATCAGATTGTTATAGATTTTACAAAAAACTAGCGAACCATAATTTTTAATAATAAACTTTATGTTATATTTTATGAAATTAACTAAAAGCATTTTTTATACACTGTTTTGATGTTTGTGACAGATCTTACATCCACTACTACTAAGTTAGTCATTTAGTTGGAAACAACAAAAAAGAGTGGAAACAGTGGGAGCAAGTAAGCATCATCAAAATCTTTGAAGGATGGAAAGTTGAGAGGTTTGGAAGCAGAGGAGCTAAATTTACCTGTTTCATGAACTTCAATAGAGTCTATTCATGTTCTCGGTGTTGAAAGTCTTCCATTGTCATCTGCAAACACGCTATTGTCGCCTAACTCACGAGTAAAGGTGTATATAAAGAGAAGATGTATATAAAAAAGTTTAATATATTTTTTTAATTTTTTAGAGTTGATGCAGGTCATAAGTGTATGTATATTAAAAAAATAAATGAAATTCTTTTTTTATAATTTTTTTTATTATTTGAGATTTTATTTGTATTTTTTTGTATTCTTATTTAATTTGTAAATTTTAAAATTTGTAATGAAGTTCGTATTTTGTAAAATTTTGTAAAAAATATTAATATTCTTTTTGTGTAAAATGTTGTATGAAATTTATTCTAGAAAAGTTTTAGATAATCTATGTTTCATGAAATTTATTCTTGAAATTTGTTTGGAATTAAATTATTAATACAAACAGTTTTTAAGAAAATTTATTATTTTAATTTTATTTTAAAAAAAAATTATTACAATAATTTTATATTCTAACGAGTCAATTTCGAGCCGAACACGAATAACAACAAAGCCTTAATCCCACTACGTGGGGTACGAACACAAACATGAATATAAAATTTTCGAGTCGAACACGAACACACTGTTCACGAGCTATTTCGAACACGAGCCCAGCCTGAGCTCACTCAAGCTTGGCTCGTTTACAGCCTTACTCACATGTCACCATTTTGCTATACATAAATTGAGCTCGTTGATTCACGACTTTGTAGGTTTGAGTTTGTCGAGTTGTTCTTCACTGTTTAGTTTGCATCTTTTGTATTTATCTTTGTTGTCTAAGCTCATGATTTGTGGTTTCATTATCCGATTTGTAGTTTCACTAACTCTATGGTCAATCACAAGACTGCTACTTAAGGTGCGCCTTTTATCTGCTTATATTCTCTAGTAGTATATTATGATATGATGCATATTAGATTACAAAGCAAACAAAAAATTTAGATTAATGAAATAATGATATTTTTGTATATTAAATATATGTTTCCAATTTTCTTTAGTTTAAATACCAACCATACATTAAAATTAAATCAATAAATTTATAATGAAACTTATCATGTCTGGATTACTTTTGAATTGAATCAAAATAGACCCAGTTGGAATACTTAATCAAGTTCAAGTTGATCTAATCTTAAATATTTTGAGTTTGAGATGGGGTCGACATGCTTGAAATTTGCACTTTACCATTTCTACCTAACCCAAAGAGAGTCAATTGAAGTAAGAAGTTTTTCCCTAATGTTAAATCAAGTCAAATTTTTATAAGTGTTTACAAGAGACCATCCAAAACCAGGACACAACTAGCTTTATATGTGGACTGCTTTCCATTCTCCTACAAAAAATTAATTCTTGTTTGTTAAACTCTCACTTATCATAAATTATAATTTTAAGAACAAGATGATGAAAATTTTAACATTCATGTTTTGCATGCAGATTTCTACTAAGTGTATATGCAATAGGAAACATAGCAACATGATATGGAAACACAAGTCTACAAAAAGTAGGATGCAAAAATGAAATTACACAAGAGATCATGTTTGCCTAAAAATATAACTATCAACAATACCATTGGTCCGGTCGTTTCCTTGTATTCTAAGATGGGGAGAACTACAAGGAAAAAGATTTAGTGAATATTAAGCAATTCTACCCAATTTGAGGGATAAACATCTAGTAAGGAGACTTAATAAGTAATGCCCAATGACTTGGTACACCCAGCTCGATGATTCAACGAGCAATGCTCAATACAATCAATTTAGTCACGGCCCAAGCGACTCCAAGAGAACTTTCGCATGTCTCCATTGTGTCATAATCTATCTAGATAATGTTATATTTTTAATCTTGTAGGAGGGGCATGCAACATAGTCTCCTAAAAACAACATCCACTCGTGTCAGCATCAGTTAAGTACAAAAGTCATCAAATGCTAGAATCTTGGGGTATATAATTTGTGCTCATTTTAATTATAATCATTCAGCTATAACATAAGCTTCTAATCAAGTGATAAATTAATCTAAACTTACCAAGTGATGATTTCATCAAATATTCATTGTCTAAACTAACAAATATATGCCAGCAAGAATTTCCATATGAAGAATCATAATTATGCTAAAGTGATGATATGGTTGATAAGAATAGCTTCTTGGTTAATTTAAAACATGAAACTGCATGAATATTAATCAAATAAGTATAACAATGCCTTCATAATACAATAAGACTGAATAATGATAGCTTGAACATACCCACATGACCCTTGTGGAAAAAAAGCAATGGTTGGCCACCTAACTCAGTAAAAAGTTGATGGCTGAATTGCTTCTTAGCAACCTGCTAAAAAGTAAAAGCAGAATAGAATCACAGCATTTCTCAATTTGGTAGCTAAGTCGTAAATAAAAATAAGTATAAAGTCATAAATAATAAGAAGTATAATGGTTGGAGGCGAAGTACAATTTTCTTCTATGTCAGAAGCACACTTTGTTGATTTGACTCAATTCCTTAATGGTTTGCATGCCAAAATTAAAATAAGGCATCTTAAATATTTGTTATGCACCACTTCTCTCCTTACCAACATGATTAGAAGAGCATGCCGCTTTCTTAGTTAAAAAATCATTTATTTTAAGTACTTCTATAAAGCAATTTTTTCTATTATTTGTTGATAAAATTTCTTAAGTAAAAAAATTGCCATGGCGTCAATCAGCCTAAACTAGCTATTATGATGCAAGCGGATCAATGTCGATGCCCCAAGTGGAAACAATGAAAGAAGATCTTGAGATGTATCACAAAACACCTCCCCACTCCAATAAGTTAAAGCCTCAACAAATCAACGAAGTCAAATGAGGATAACTTGGGCCAATTAGGTCAAATGTTTGCCCACTAGTAAAGATGCTTAAGTATAACTAAAGCATGTATTTAAGTATAACTAAAGCACGTCTAGCTATGCCAAGAAAAAACAACCAAGATCCAAAATGACAATTGTCTTTCGGGCCCCACTCCTTAAATTCATCAGTTCATTAATGCACAGTAATTTCATCACATTATCAAACCTCTAATTCATCTTCGATAATGCATAGTACCTTAGAACTACAAGAAGTCATATTGTGTCGATGTGTCATCCAAGGTAAGACAATTCCAAAATCTAATTATAATAGAATTTGTTCTCTGCAAGTTTTCACCTTGATTTGCATATGATTTTTAAAAGTAAGCAACCCAGAACTATCACCAAAACTCCCTAGAAGTCATATGGCTAAGCTCTTTAGCTTTTGCGGAAAATGTCTACATGGTCAACTCGGGAATACAAAACAATGGATTTTGATTTGGTTAGCAATCTATCTCATCAAATTCAATTGTTATGATGAATTTTAGCCCAAGGCATCTATTGATCTTTAATTGGTAGTGTACTCTATATGGACAAAAATATAACTAATAATTAGAAACTGTACACGCAGGAAACTTCAATAGCCCAAATATAATAAATCCTAGTCAATAACATAGGGAAATCTCTAAGAAACATCAAACAATATGATTTTGAAATCCGCCAAACTTAAAACTTCAAAGAACAAAGAACACCTAGAGCGCATGAGACTTTTAGAACCCACACTTACTTTCCCGTTAGACCTTAAATACAAGTTTACTGGCATGATAGCAATAAAATTTAAGCCTAAGGTCCTCAAAGTGTTTAAAGCTAATGTTAGGGCTATCCAGAGTCATTAAATTTCATCAACTCCCATTTTTAAATGCAAATATAGTTTTCTAAAACAATTGAAAGCAAGTACGGAGTAGTGGTTAGGTTGCCTCTATTACAATGTGCAGGGTATAATTTTAGGTAATGTAAATAGAAGCTTCCAAATGGAGTGGTAAGGTTGAACAGATCCACCCCTCCAAAAATTTCAGATTGAAAACAGCTTCAAGCAATGTGAAAACTCAATTTTAGTTTTCAAAAACAGTATGTCACCAATAAACATAAGAAATTATCGCTAAACAGTATAAATTCAAAAGAATTGCTTGCCCTTGTCGTTAATGTCCAACAAATTATACAATAGAGCTTAGTAGTAATTATAAGAACAGCAGAACAAATCTTTTCATGTCAGCAGAGGAGCAAACTGGTGCTGTGTAATGCCATGGAAGGATCCAATACTTAATGGTAGCACACTATACCTCTCTGGATTACTTCTGCAATCAGGAACAAACAAGGTTCTTATGCCCAACCATCTAAAATTCCACAGAACATTGTCCCAATTTTGCATTTCTACCCTTCGAAAACTAACAAGATAGGAAGTCATGATACAGATTACAGGAAGAAATTCATGAAATTTTCAGGTAAGGGTTGCTAAATATCAAGCTGATTCATTTTCCGAAGCTTCACGACTCAACAGAGGAAAAGAAAACATCATCTTTCACCAGCCAACAACCGTGTACACTGGAATGAGAAAGGTAATAAACAATTATAAGAGAGGCGTTGAAACTGCGGCAAGTCCGCATAAAACCCAAACCGCCGAATTTCAGGAACAACGCCCATAGAAAAAAATGAATGAAAAGCAATACATAGCTAAAAAGACCCGTTACCCAGATCCGCGAAAAATAATTTGGGTATAATCAATATGGAAATTTAAAAAAAAAAAATCAAAAAGGTTATGCAGAAATTGAAGAAAAAAAGATCGCACCTGTGTGAGGAGGCGCTGCCAAGCCATAACCCTCCTAAGAACCCTATCGTTGTTTCGGTCGGAATCGGGCTTTCGCAGTGCGATATCCGCCGAGCTAAGTCCTCGGAGCGGCCAAGGAGGGGTTTAGTGAGAGGAGCACGTCTCTGTAGAAATTTACCGCATGCAAGGCACCGCTGCACACCTCTTCTTAGACTTTATTAACATCCATAAATTTGAGCACCTACACCTATTTCAATAAGCTGCAGGCAGCTCTCAAACCGTTTTTAGGATAAGCTGTTGTAGGTATATTGGAGAAGAAATATTAAGAAGACCTGCTTAAGTTGGTTTAAGTTCAAAATTTTAGAAATAATTCAAACAGAATAATAAAAATAAATTTTAAGGGTTCAAATATCAGCATAATTCATCATAGTACTTCGAGAAAATCGCATAGATGATAAAATCAAATACATCTAAACGCACATAGAATGGAGAGAGCTTTATAGACCTCCCATCCTCATCAATTCATATTTCGACATACTAAAGAATCTAAAGAAACTCACATAAATGTGATAACCAAACATACTCAAACACACATAGAAGGAAGAGTTTGTCTTTATGGTATTTTTTGTAATTAGGGATAATATGATCTTTAGATTTTATTTACTTATACGTCATAATCCTCTTCTATAAAAAGCACTTAGGGTGGAAGAGATATGATGAGAAGTGCAAAAGTTTTAACCTCAAGTTATTTTTTCTCACTCCATCCAGTGCTAGTGAAATCTCTCTCCCAATGGACATAAGCAAATCTTTGGTATTTGATTTTGGTTGAGTAAATCTCTTTGTTTATGCGTTGGTTTCACTTAACAATTAGCATATGAGCTTCAAGTTTATGATCAGAACGTGGCTTGGCATCGAAAATAACAAATCTGTCTGGGGTTATCGTTGGTTTTTGCAGTAGGTGATCTGACATGCTTTGTCGACGGCTCCAATGACGGTTCCATTGACAAGCAGACAGGCGTGGCTCGAGGAGGAGCTACAGGAGCACGTCCGGCAGAAGATCAACGACAATCTCGACAATAGAGGGTCTGACAGTAGTTTGGCTGGGTATAGTGATAGGTGGCGGTTCCGTCGCATTCCAGCGCAGTCCAGCGTAGGATGGTGGAGAGCGAGCTATCGAGCGGTTTGGAAAAGGATCACGTGGAATTAGAAGAAGAAAAAAAAAGGATTTTTTTCTTTCTATCATTGGTTCTGACATCGAGAAAGGAAAAAAAAGTTTTTTTAAAGGCATTTTTAGGAAGATAACAAACGGAAACTTTGCAAATAAAGAAAAAAAGAGAAGTACTAATTAGGGAAAGTGGAGTTTCAAATATTAAGGAAAGAAAAATGGAAAAAAAGAACAAAATATTTTTTTAGAAAAAAATTTAAAAAAATTATTTTTTTTTCATGTGAACTTTTTTCTTTTGTTATTTTTCTTTCTTTCTTTTTTTTAGGTTTCCAAAGAAGGAAAAATTCCAAGGAATATGTAATTCAGCTAGAGGAATTCTTTTGGGAAAGAGATTCCTACAATGGGATTAATAACTGATAGCTCAGTGTCAGGTTCTTCAACGTTCACTATGATGGTGGAAAAGTAGATTCATCAGGTGGGCACGCATCCCGTTAAAATTGATGTGAAAAAACTCTATGACAAATGAAAATTTGGTATGTGGCGATGAGAGGTAATGAATAAATTTTGTTCTTTGAATCTGAATAGCGAGGAATGCCCTGAGGAGATGTAAGAGAGAGATTGGTTGAAGATGAACCGGAGTGCTTGTAGCTTGATTTGAAATTACTTGACTCAAGAGATCAAATATGAGGTGATTATAGAGATTTCTATAGAAAAATTATGAAGGATACTGGAGAAAAAGAATCTCATGAAGACCATGAAGAAACATCTTCATATAAAGCGTCGACTCTATTGATTTCAAATGAATGGGGGTTTAATATTGATGGCACGTGAATAACTTTATAAAACTGTTAGCAGATCTGTTAAATTTGAATGAAAAGGTTGGAGACGAAGACAAGACACTTCTTCCGTTGCATTTGCTCCAAGATCAGTACAAAAACTTCATGATGACACTTATTCATGGGATTGAGGTTTTTTTTATAGAAAAGTGGCTACAGTGCTATTGAATCATGAGTTTATCAAAGGGACAAAAAGTCCACAAAGATGGAGTCAGCTGAGACATTTACACTTCAACGTGGAAGATATGACAAGAAGAAGAAGAATTTGGCAAATAAAGGTGAGAGTGTCGACACTTCTCAAAAGCAGGGATAGTCTTGTAGGCGCAGTCTTAGGAAAAATTATTATGCTTTCTATTTAGAGGCTGAACATTGAAAGAAAGATTGTTTAAGGATGAAGGAGATGAGAAAAGAAGTTGCATTTAAGGCATGTTGACCTCACTTTTGGTTGAGGTTTAGTTTTTCCTCTTTAGTAGCTTATATCTAGCCATAAGACTTTCCTGTTGACTATTCCTAGAAAACTAGAAAAGGAACTCTCACCATTAAAAATTCCAAACTCCTCTTTACTCAACTTGAAGTTCTACATAGTGATCCTAACCTCTAGCACTTAGTAGGTGGGGTCATTATGGGGGAGCCCAAGGAGAGTTCCCATAGGACTGCTTGACCTTAGGGTTGACCCTGGGTGTTGGTCTAGAGCTAAGGTACTCACCTCACTCACAATCACTCAGAAATACAAATCCAAAATTTCTTGACTTTGATCCCTTGATCCTTTGGGAGACTCATGTAGATGGTCTCCTAAACCCATTGGCCCTAGGCTAGGGTTTAGCTAAGACCAGTACATAGAGGACCCAAATGGGGTTTCCATTGGTTCATAGCTCATTGATGATGGTTAGCTCCCCAATTCTAACAAAAATACCAAACGTCCCCTAAACTCCCCCAAATTACCTAAGCACACTTGAAACCCTAAATTTTGCAAAATTTCCCAAATTTACCCAAAATACCCAAATTTGATCAAAAAACATTTCAAACCTTTTGAAAACATCCAAATTACCCAAAATCGCCAAAAATCGCCAAATTATCAAAAGGCCCCTCCTTAGCCCAAAATTTTAAAAATTCCAAAAAATCCCAAAATTTTCTAAAACCTTCCAAATATTCCTAATTTCATTTTTCTCAACTACCATATGACCCAATTTGACCAATTTGAGCATTTTGCCCAAAACCCTCAAATTGCCATTAAAGGCCCAATTTTCCTAAATTCACCTCAAATGTCCACCACTTTGGTTCCAATTTCCCCCAATTTCAATTTTAAACTCAAATTCACCTTCCATATGACCAATATAAACGAAATAAAAGCTCAATTGGTCCATGTTTTGAGCCTAATTTTGATCTAAATCAAACCCCCAACTTTTGCCCTATGACTTGGTTCCACCAAATTGAACCCTATAGCCTACTCAATTGGCCTCAATTTGAATCCTAAACTCTTCATAACATTCCTACACATCAAAATTGACATTCAATTGGCCTTGTTGAGGCCTCAATTTCATTTAATTTCAACCCAAGTCCAAAAATCCCCAAATTTGCCCCAAATTGGCCATGTCTCAAAATTCCACCAGATTGATTGCCTTAGCCCCAAAATTTCTACTTCATTCCTTCATGAAAAACCTTCAAAACATCTCCCTTGATCATTTGGACCATTCAATTGAGCCAAGTTCCAATCCTAGCTCAACCTAAGCCCAAGTCTAGTCCAACATGCCCTAATTGACCAAAATCTCAAAATCCTTCAAATTGAGCTTCCAATTAAACTCAAAATTACTTCAATCCTTCACCAAAAATATTCATTACAATAATCTACACAATATTGATCAATCAATTGGGCTAAAAATCATGGCTAGACTAACCAAAACCCACTTTAAGCCAAATTGACCTACATTGACCCCTTCACCAAAAGTTGACCCAATCTAGCCAAATTGGTCAAGGCAAAGCCACCACAGCCAAATTTTGGACCTTATTGACCAGGCTAAACCCTATGGAACCACCCAAATGGGCCATGGACCAAAGGATCCCCAAATCTAGGGATTTATTTCCAAAATTTCTTAAGCTTAAGGGATTTTTGCCAAAACTAAACACTTGCCCAAATAAATTGTTGTGAAAGATTCCCCTGGATCACTTGACCTCCTGGCCACCTCCCCTGGCCTTGCCAGCCACCTTGTCACCGGAGGAGCCAAAATCATGAGCCACCCTAAAAAACTCCAATCCAAATTCAAACCTAGAGGCCACCTCATCCCATTTGAAGTTTAGAGCATATCTACCCTCCACATAGGCAACACTTTGCACCTATACATTGGTCCACAGAGCTACCTTAAGCCATTTTTATAAAAGCTCCACCTCCATGGCCATGAAGGTTTGTTGAAAATTCCTTAAGGATACCCTTTGAAATCGCTCCCTGAGCTTCCATGAGACCTCCACAGTGCAGCTCAACCACTCTATTGCCCTAATTTCCCTTGTCGGAGTTCAATTTTGAAGCTCAAATCTTTTCCGAACCCACACCTCCACAGTGCACCAAATCCAAATTAAACTCACCCACACCATCAACACACTGAACTAAGACAAAGCCCTATTAAATCCCCCTCATACAGAGCCTCTAAGAAACTCAAGACCAACACCCAAATTTAGCATTGATCGAATTTGAGTCTAGACCCTTCACGACGACTAGAGGTTCAATCTTTAGCCTCCTTGGACCTCTACAAACATGTCGAGCACCTCTGATTGAAACTTCCCTTCTCAGAGCAAAGGTATGGAACTTCACCTCTTCCCGAACCTATTTTGATTCTCCACTTGATTATGGTTAGTTTAATGGCATGTTTACCAGATGGATGTGTTCGTCACACTTAGGCAAGTCCATAAGATCAAACCCAAGGCCATTTGGTTGAGAAATGAGTGAGATCTTAGGGTTTTAATGTTAACGGTCACGAGTTAACCTATTTGGGGACGATGACGGGGAGCCGTCCGATTCGCGTTTATCTCGTTAACGGACGAGATCTAGTCGGATGAACTCTCGGTATGTGAACCACATGCCATGTTGATGTCAAGGTGGAAAGCGCAATGAATGGGAGCACGTCGCTTCATCGTTCGGAGCTGCCTAGGATGAGGTAGTGTCGCGCGGTTAAGCAGATAAATAGGCAATTAAATAAATCAAAAAATGGTCCCTAACTTCAAAAATTCATATCTTGGTGTAGAAAAATCACAAAAATAAAATAAAAATACCCTCTTCCTCAGTGAATAGAGGAAAACAATGTGAAAATAATTTGAAGTTTATATGATGCATATATTATTTTTAATTAATTAAAAAATGTTTTGAGTATTTTGATTCTCCATGCATACATACATTTCACCATGGCTTGAAATTTTGGCATGTTGTTGTCTCTGTCTTAGGAAACATTCTTTGATTTTTTCAAAGTCAGAAGAGATCTCTAGATAGAAATCCATATTTTTCAAGTTTATGTTTATTATTTGCATACATTAATCATAATATTTAGCATGTTGTTTAGAAAATTCTAGAAAAATTTTGGAAGGTTTATTATGGCCCTAGAAACCTTTAGAAAATGTTTCATGATCTAAGTCATTAAGAATACACTTAACTTTCACCAAACCCTAAAACACAAAGGGAATTAATTTAGGAAATATAAACATCTAAATGACTTGATTTTTAATCTCCACTAAAATTTGAAGTTCAGAGAACTCCCCATAAAAATTTCGAAATATTTGGAGTTCATTTGATAACTCAAATTGATTTTTTAAGTTAAATGTCATTTTTTTACACTAAAATGATTTTTAAGAATTAAAATATAACTCAAAAAATATAAAAATTAGTTTTGGAGTTCTCTGTGATCAGTTGATTTTTCTAAAAATAAATTTTTAATTAAAATAAAATTTTCATTTTTAAGTCTTTCGTTAATATTTAAATAATTAAAAAAATGATAAAAATAACAAAATAATAAAATTCATGAAAATGTTCTAAATTATTTTCCAAGCACTTAGGAACAATTGTAATATTTTCCTGATTTTCTAAGTGAAGATATTGAATTTTGAAGCTTAAAATAATTTGTAAAGGCTAAAGATGGATTTTCACTAAAATAATTCTAACAATTCAAAGAAAAATAAAAAAAAATATGAAATTTATTTCTCTGGGTTCCTTGACCTCAAAGATATTTAATAAAGATATAAAAATTAGTTTTCCATATCTAAAATATTTTATAATTAATTAATACTCCAAAACTTGAAATAATTCTAATAATTAAAATAAAACTCAAAAAATCATGAAATTTGGTCCTAGTGTTTATCTAGTCTAAGTTGACCTACAGTAAAAATTTTAAGTAATTAGGCTTTGCCTTGGTCAAGTAATGGAATTTTCTTTGAAAAATATTATTCTTGCATATAAATAAATATATAAATTAAATTAAAACATGAAAAATCATATTTTCTCCTCTGATATCTTAATTGACCCATGAGCGAGGAGGGATGCAAATTCCAAAGCCATTTAAATTAAATTTGATGAATTATGAAGTATTAGAGCTTTAGGGGCAAAAGCGTAATATTAGAAATTTAGCCTTAATAAACATTTAGGCTTAACTCAAGAAAGAGGGAAATGGGCAACCTTTGATCTAATTAACATATTTGGATGATTGAAACACAAGGGATTAATTGGTAGAAACCAATCTCACTTTTCTTAATTAAAAGGATAAATTTGTAATTTTCTTAAATTATTAAAATTTGAAAGTCTAGTCAATTAAATGATCTTATACTTAGGGATATGATTTTGGGTATTGATAACTCCTTAATTTAACACCCCTATTTGATGTTCAAGTGACTTAAAAAAAATGAATCATCATCACTTAAAATTCAACCTTTATATATATATATATATATATATATATATATATA
>JXCR01108144.1:4371-62376 GCA_002079205.1 Phalaenopsis hybrid cultivar | reverse complement strand
ATATATATATATATATATAAAACTAAAACATCTATCAAAAGTCTTAAGGGCTTAATAGTGACACAAGTTAAATCAAATTTGGTTAAATGGGGATTAGAAAAGCGAACATAATTAAAAATTGAACATCTTTAAAAACACTACAAGCCTAAATTAACAAGTTGGCCAAGTGTTTTAATAACACTAATTTGCCTCCTTTTAAGGGTCTTCACCTGCATAATTCTCAAATTAAAAGTGCTAATTACCCTACTCTTAGGGACAATTGAAACATAAATGTTCATTGAGCATTAAAGGTATTTACAGGATGGGTTATTAAATAACATAGTAAGTTTGAAGGAGCTCAAGGCTTTTCATCAGGAGGTGAGAGGGAGGCATGGACCTGCTTCTTTCTTCAGATCTGTTGGATACCTCGAAGGTCTACTAAACTTAATATGTTTTGCTTAACAAAAATCATCCTTAATCAATCAAATAGGGACACACCAAGATATGATCTACGGTTGGGTAAATCACTAAAACCATACTTTTCTGCTTTATATAAAGTGCTCTCACATGCATTTTGAGTTTCAGATGGTGGAATGAGAAGACTCACCAGGTACGCTTTTTATAGTTTACAATGCCATCTTTCTCGTACTTTCATATTATACTTTTTATGCTTACAAAACTTACATGTTAAATAACGATGCCACCCTGCATGAAAACCAAAACTGTTAGGACAACCACAAAGACAAAACCCAAATCTAAAAATAAAATCAACCAAGATAAAAATCACCTCCACAACATTCAAAATATAAAACAACTCAAAATTTAATCACAAACTTCACCAAAAACAATAACTATAAATAAATTAAGACATCTCTATCGGAGATCGGGAATCCCTCGGAGGAGGTAACCTACGGTTGCTAACGAGGCTTCCCACGGTATCGGATGATCGGGAATCCTTCGGAGGAGGTAACCTACGGTTGCTAACGAGGCTTCCCACGGTCTAAATAAAAGTATGGAACTCATTAAGTTGAGTTTAGTAAATTTATTTGGACTAAGTGAATCCAATAGAAAATAGTAGTACCGGAACGAGGGAACTGTAGGATCCTAACCGGTGTCGCTCTAATCAATTTTAACATGCCCCATGATATTTAAAGAACCACAACCATAGGGCTATCTGATTTGACATTATAACTTGACACCCTAGAAAACTCAAACTCATCATGGCAAGGAGCTTGGAGCTAACATGGTGAGCAACACAACCATCTTCAATAACAAAACTTGTCTTGCCCAGCTAAACCAATTTCCTTCCTTAGAACTAAAACAACAAGTCATAGGACTTTGAGGTTGTTTGATTATGTAACATAAATCCTCACCTCATCTTTAGACCTTTGTACAGCTCTGCTGAACAATATAAGCCCTAACTTGTCTTAGGATTTCGAGGTTGTCGTTCGTCACGACCTAAATTCTCACATCTTTCATACTATTTCTGTGATTGTTTCACACGAATGTAAACCCTAACAAATACAATTTGTAGGATGAAACACTCAAATAAATTTTTCCTCTAAATTGAAGCCAAACAATAGGATATACTGGGAAGTCACTGAGGTTCTCCTCCGGATCTGTGACATCTTCTAGTTCTTCCTTATTTGGATTCTACAAAATGCTCCAAGTTTGAGCCAATCCTTTCTACCACCTCTTTGTACGAAATCATTGAAAAGTCATATCCTTTGCCCTCTTTGAAGATAATATTTCATGATTTTTATTGAGAGTTTTCTTAGGTGACTTCAGTTATCTAAGATATAATTAACTATAGGGGCTTGCCCTTATAGGAACCTTGTCCGAACCCAGCTTAATATAAACTATTTAATTCTTCATATTAAACAGGGGAAATTGTGAGCAAATAAAACGATTTCGCAGACCAAATGGATGTCATATATTTCTTAGTTTATTTGATTGATCCTCATCCTCAAGTCATGTGTTTATCCTTCGGAATAGATACAGAGTTTGAGGTACAACATTTAAACTATGAAAAATATGGGGTCAGTTTGATTTCATATTTTTCTAAACTTAAATCTATATGTAAATTAAAAGGTCTTTCCAAAGCAGGCAACCAGATTTTGATTCTGGTGACTGACAGCTTCTTACTGGCAACTCCTCAATGAAAAATAGTGTCGACAGCTTCTGGCGACTCTACTGTGGACAGGCTTTTCTCTTCATTTAAATCAGGAAATATTACTTCACACATTGGTAATGTGTTCATGTCCCTCTTGCACCAAATTACTCTTCTACCATTGACATATTTTACTCATTTATGTCTTGGGAAAGTACGGTCAACTTTTTGGACTTCAGGACTGTATGTTCAATCACCTTTGAACAAAGGGGTTCAAGATGCCATTAAGGACTCTTTTAATCTTCATGTGGGGTCGGAACCCCAATAGGTGCGTTGGTGTACTAGTTCCATCTGGGCATTGTGTGTTGCTAAATCGGTCCCGCACTGGGTCCTAAACATTTCACATCTCCCTTTCAAGTTTGACTTGTTGTTTTGTAAATTAAATCAAATTGTGTTGTGCCAATCATGCTTCAAAAGTAATTAATTTTTTCAACTTTTAAAGTAACTTTTTACTAAAAATTTTAAAATCCTCACAAACTAAGACTTACACAGTCTACAGATCAACCTCTCTTAATTTTCAGTGCTTGCACTAAGATTAGAAGGTTTTGGCCATATAGCTAACCCCAAAACTTTTTGTTTTAAAGCTGCTGCAATGGCCTTCCCAACACTGATTTTTTCTTGCAACTTGCCTTCAAGCCATGAAGCCCGCAATGACACTCCTACCATTAAGTTCGAAGCCAAATTTGAAGATATCTAGGTCATCCTCATGAAAGTGCCATTTGTCATAATGAAATTCACCGCTCCAGAAGTTTAAGAGTCGCCTATTGAATTCAACCTGAACTATCTTTAAGACATTCCTTCTTATAAGAAGGCCAAGACTACTGCTGTCGCCATGACAACTACCAAGCTTGTTGTTCCCGCTGCTGCTAAAGAGGAAAAAGTAATGATTATTGAAGATCCAACTGAGGGATTAGTTATCCCATCATCAGTATTTGAAATTGGATCGAGTTCAAGAACTGCACCATGATAAGGAAAATATGTTGAGATTTTCATACCTATTTTATACTGTTTAATGATATTGCACTTTAAAGAAATGTATTTTTGATGTTTTGTTGCAGGAATGATGAATTAGGATAATTGGAGCAAAAAGATACAAACAGGAGCGAATTTGGAACGAAAAGGAACAAAATGTGAAGATTTGAACTAGGCCGCCGATGGCGCCATCGACCCCGTCGACGAGGAGTTTTTTCCCGAGACTACAGGATAAAATTCTTCAGAAGCCCGCCAATGGAACCCACGAGGCCACCGACGACGAGATCGATGGTTATGCCTACTCAAGCTTTGGATAAGGCCAAATTTTGAAGGGATACTTAGACAACTCTTGGAAAAGCTCATCCAAAACTTTACAAGAACATTTTGGCCAAAAATTAGGAGGCTCTGGAAGCTTCGGATGACCTGGATGTTAGAAAAGCCCTAGAGGTTAGAGAGGTTCCATTAGTGTGTAACAATTGTGAGGATTTCTTCGAGAAATTATAAGAGTGGAGGGAAAGTGAGAGATTTCTTCCTCTTTGCTACTTCGAGGAAGAATTTTGTGAGCTATAAAGAAAGGAAGAGATTCAGAGAAACTTTGAGGAGTGTTCTTGGGAAGAATTTAGAGAAGTTATTTACTTATTGTAGTTTGTATGACTTTCATTTTATATATGAATTTTNTATGTCATTTCTAAGTTTAGCAGTTTTGGATGGAGGGAAATATTTAGATAGAAATGTTTATGAAAGCTCTCCCCAAGTTCTAATAGATTTTGGTGCTAACAAATTTAACCACATCTTAGCCTTATCCCTCAGTGAAAAAGGATAAAGTCTAAGTCCAACAACATCATTTGAGACTCTGTCATATTTAAAAGTAGCACACAGTTCTAAAAAACTAGCGAGGTGTCAGTCTCTTCATTTGGTGTACCTCTGAATTGATTATTTTGTACCATTTGGATAATAGCAGGTTTAAGCATTCATTTGGTGTACCTCCGAATTGATTGTTTTGTACCATTTGGATAATAGCAGGTTTAAGATTTAAATTAGGATCTTCATTTGGTGTACCTTTGAATTGATTATTTTGTACCATTTGGATAATAGTAGGTTTAAGCTCAAATGAATTAGTCATCAGGATTTTGGATAGATGAGTGAATTTCATCTGCTTTAAGCTCAAATGAATTAGCAGCTACATCAGGATTTTGGATAGATAACTGAATTTCATCTGCCGTAGGATTTGCATAGTCTCTTAAGGGTCTTGGTTCGGATCTTCATTTGGTGTACCTCCGAATTGATTGTTTTGTACCATTTGGATAATAGCAAGTTTAAGCTCAAATGAATTAGCAACTACATCAGGATTTTGGATAGATGAGTGAATTTCATCTGCTTTAAGCTCAAATGAATTAGCAGCTACATCAGGATTTTGGATAGATAACTGAATTTCATCTGCCGTAGGATTTGCATAGTCTCTTAAGGGTCTTGGTTAAGCTCAAATGAATTAGCAGCTACATCAGGATTTTGGATAGATAAGTGAATTTCATCTACAGTAGGATTTGCATAATCTTGTAAGGGTCTAGGTTGGTGTTCATTCTCTATCCCTTGATTGTACATGTTGTTTTCCATTGTATCAGAATTTATAGGTTCTCTTCTTAATCTTCTAATCTTTCTAACAGTGCGTTCTAATTCCGAATCATAGGGTATAAGATTTTCAGGTTCAAATTTATGCATACAATTTGAAATCAGTACTCAGTAATATAATTAACTAAATATAAAAATAAGTTGCAATTCAAGTAAAAATTTTCTAATAATCCTAATTTGTTTATTACTCTAATTGCGTTTTACTCACTCACTCCCCAGCAATGACACCAAAAACTTGATAACGACTTTTTATATGATTAAAATTTAAGATAAATATGGACGGATTAAATATTCAATAATTGTAAAGTCACACTTATCAACGCAAGTATACACATCGCTCAAGTAATATAGGGCTCTAATGGAGTCCTAGATATTGATCCCACAGGGAGTGGTTTTGAACTGCAAACTAAGATTTTAAAAAAGCAATACTTTAATCACAACAACGAAGTTCAATTTGCTTATCTGTCACTAATAGGCAATTTCTTTAATCACAACAATGAAGTTCAATTTGCTTATCTGTCACTAATAGGTAATTGAAATAAATATGTAATTTTAATAACTATTAAACAACTAATGATACTAATGAGGGTTTAATTCTGATATTCAATATATAAGAAAGCATCATTCACCTTGTCAAGAAATTACAGTGAATGGATAAAGTGAATTAGTTTAAATTTCGTTGTGTCAAATAGGAGCATACCTATTCTTTATGCTTTGGTCCAGGCATAAAGAACTTGTTTACTGAATCTGCGGCTAGGCTGAGAGGATACCGACTCTCACTTCGGAGCTCCCACGTTCCCCTCGCCTGAGGGCTAACATTTACACTTCAGCACCCAAAAGATAGGACCAAATTGAGAATTTTAGTCTGTCACTCTAAAATCTTCAATTCTACGCTCGATAATATTATTTCTTTATTTATTTGCACCCAACTTCCAAGGGCTGTGACCTCCNCGGGCATCTACTTGTCAGTTGGAAGTCCCCTCTGATTTGGGATTCGATTCCCCCCAGTGGAGGGTGTGGTACTCAAATTGTTAGGTGCATTGGGATGGTTGAGGCTCGTATAATAGCCTCAGAACATTCTTTAATATATATATATATATATATATATCTTCATATATATACAGAGAGAGAGAGAGAGAGAGAGAGAGAGAGATATGTATAATTCGGTGCTTCAATTACTGTAATTCACCCTCTAAGAGAATTCTAATTCGCTGCCGTAAAATTATAATTCGGCACCTAAATTCATTAAAAGAATATGAAATAAAAGCAATTGATGTTTATCGTATTATTATGAATTATTACTTTTTGAATATGATGAGTTTTATTTATTAAAACCAGATATAAGCACTGAAAATAAAAAATAAGAAAATAGAAACTATGATAAATGAAAGTTTAAACTCTTCGGCTGCCGGCAACGAAACTTACTTTGTTTTGGCATTTTGGACCTTACAAATGGTGCATGATTCTCTCATAGGAAATTGGTCACGGTCATGAAAGAAATATGGCCAAATGTCACGAATTGGTGCTCGACAAGGACTGGTATGATTATTAAATGCTACATATTTGAGATTTTTATGATCATATTCGTCATAATGTTGTCGGCAGGAGTCCACTGTGCTTCGTAGGGTTCTTTGAAACAATCAAGTTTTGTCTGAAAATTGCATTGTCTGTCCAAATGAAATTTTCATAGAGAAATTTTGGTAAGTAATCACAGTATTAATTATATGCATAGGAATTTATTGTTTGTTGATGAAATATTTTTTAAAGGTATTTCTTGCAAGAACTTTATTAAAACAAAAGGGAATTAAAAGAGATTTAGAAAAACATTTTAATTTTCAAACTATGTTCTATCTCTATCCCCAAAGTCTCTACAAGGATTCATTTCATCATAGAATGCTTCAATCCTAATTTATAAGTTGTGAAAAGTCAAATGAGCATTGAGATTGATTTTGTTTTTTATGGCATTTCAATAAACTCACATACTGCAAAAAAATTAAGTTGAGGATATCAATGTTAATTCTCACCTTTATTACATATAAATATTAAAGGTATGTGTAATGATAGAGGTTGCAACAAATACGGAGATATGGTGGAATTCATAGAGGGTTGCGACATACCTATAGGTAGCATTACAATAAGTATTACAATTGATGGATGTGAGGCAAGTATTAACAATGTGTTGGCCTTAGAGGTGGTGATCACAATAGAAGACTTCAGAGAAATAGTTGCAACATGTCTTGATATCAATGAATAAACATAACACTTGCATTGATCTTGGAAGTGTGGAGTGCAATATAGGTGTCACTGAAGATTGATAGTTCACATTAATGTTGCACGTGTATTGAACTTGTATTAGACAATTTCGTTATGAAATTAAACTCCATGCCATAACTAATGTCAATATTTTTTTAGAAAATTTTAATCTTATTATAATCATTAATAAAACGAAAGATATTTGTTCTATTTCGATCCAAGCAAACATATTATAAGAAGCCAATAGTATGAACTTAATACTATATATACAACTAAAAATCTTAAGAAGATTAAACTAAATGGTAATAGTGTTAGCATAAACATTTCATGGACCTAAAGCAAATTTGGGGTAACAAGATTCAAATGATTACTAGACTTCACTGTTAGTTAGGTGTCATGATAAGCTAGCTTGAACTATGTGTTTAGCATGTCAAACATCTCTCTGTCATTTTTTTAAAATTTTAAATAATCTATGTAATTTAAGAAATGATGGACAATATTGTAGATTTTTTTTTCTTATTCATACAAGTTATCTTTTTAAATATAACATTATTTATCATTTTAATAGCTCATCTTGAAGAACCACAAACAAGGCATACCTTATGTACAAATTCATCTCTTCAAAATAGCACATGATCATTAGGAAAGACATTTATTTTTGCATGTCCAATATTAAATGTTTACATTATTTTTTCAATTTTAGATGTATTCTGAGGCAATAAAATACCTTTTAGAAAGGTATTACCAAAAAACACTAGCAAAATTTCAAAAGATCTTGTAATCTAAATGTGTAAATAGTTCAAATAAACTAAGTATAATGTTAAAGATAATTTTGAGAATGATTTACAATAAGTATATGACTCTTCCTCAACATCTTCCAAATGCTTTATTAAATCATCAACATCATTTGATGGCTTGTATTAGAGCAATCACTTTCATCAAATAAATGTATAGAGATAATACTGAGCTAAATGTATCACTTAATAAGGCTTTCACAGCATCAGTGCTAGGACGTTCACTTTGATCTAATAATTACTCATAAAATATATATGCTATCAACTATTTGATTTCCTAAACCGTCGCCGATAGTAATTTTTACTATGTTGACTGCATATGAGATATCAATAAAAAATTTCATAAAGATTATGCTATTATTGACATCATATATTTTTGAAAATATTTATTAATGAATTATCAATATAGATATATATTTTTTTTAATAAATTTTATTTTAATTTTTTTCGTACAACTCTTATCAATTTTAAGTGAAAGTAAAGTATTAAATTCACTTTCAAGAATTGAGATAAAAGTTATCTTAGAGACTAGTACCGAATAATTTTTTTTTTCTTGGTTGATATGATCTTAATATGGTTTAGAGGACCAATTTCATGTTATGCAAAATTGCTAATGCCATGACGTTGTGCTTACTTTATTAAAAGCACACATCATTTGATTGGTATGAAAGATTTGCTTTACACAAGCTATTTTTGATTTCCCAATAGGGATTAAGGAAATGAATTTGTCTCGAATCAGAGGTTTTTTGAATTAGTTCAGTTATTGGTTATGATTGGAGTTAGTAAATTAACCAAAGACATAAAGATTTGAAACGATTTTGATTAAGTTTAGTTTGGATTGAATTAAGCCACTCGAGATTAATTTTAAATATTTATTTATGTTTAAGTTATACAAGATGAAGAGTGATAATGATTAAAATTATTATTTGATCAAAATTATAGAAGATAGACCATTTATTTTTTTCTTCCATACGATGGATGCAATGAGTTTTGAATGAGTTCTTAGAGCTCTAAGAACCCTCTGTTAGGGTTTCGAGTGACACCCTTTCTCCTTTCTCTAATTCTAATAAATTTTATGTTTCTTCTTCTCTTCTTTAGACCTGATCTCTCTTTTGTTTTTCAGGGCTTTCCCCTTCATTTCTCTATGGATCTAACTTCTTCATCTTTCCCCCATCTATCTTCTTCTTTCCCCCCTCTACCTTCCTCTTCTAAAAAATCTATTCTTGGACCCAGTCCTTCACTACATTGGATAAGCCTAATCTCATCCAATACGTCTTTCTTTTCTTCATTTAACCTTTTTTATATTCCCTCTACAAAAAATAAAGGCAAGTTTCTCTGATGTAGATGTTGAAGAAAGCTTAAGATAATAAAATGTATGTCTAATGTGTTATGCACTTGGGAAGAAACATTTTTATGGCAATTTACTTCAAGCGATTAAAATAATCTGAAAACTAAAAAATGACATCAAGTTTATCTCCCTTACTAAAGGTTTTTTTTAATTTGTTTGTGCTAAAAATTTAGAATGTGTTTTGATGGTTGATCATTGGTTTATAACTGGTAAAATATTTATTTTTAAAAAATAGAGTCCTAATTTTAAACCTGTCAGAGAGGGGTTTTAAAGAAGTTCATGTGCACATAAAATTTCTTAATCTACCTCCTTATTGTAGGTCAAAATATGGAATTTCAAGACTTGCTAGTCAAATAGGTGCTCTTTTAGCCATTGATTCTTTGATGACTAAAGGTACGAGACTTGCTTTTGCTAAGATCCCCGTTCAAATATATATTGAATAGATTTTCTATGATTCGATTACTTTAAACATAAAAGAAAATGTTGTTATATTACCATTTATATATGAATGGAAGCTCGTTCTTTGTAAAGATTGCTCAACATTTGTGCATGATTCTTCTTCCTGAACTAAGAATTTTGTTAAATTTCTTTCTAGTTCTATATTTATAGAAAGGAGTGCTGATGAAAAAAAAATTGTTTTGAAAGAGTAGGAGTAGACCTCTTATTCTTGAAATACTATTTTTTTCCAACTCCCAATTCTTCTGCAGCTGTTCATGTTAATATCTCATCTTCTGCTTTTGAGTTAGATACTACTACTGTAACTTCTTCTAGTAATTTTGATACTTCTAATAAAAGAAATGTTGTAATTAAAATTTCATGTGGTGGTAACGATAATGCTATACTTCAAAATAATTATTTTGTTGTCTTAAAAGTTTCAGAGGGTTTAAATAAGATTTAGAATTATCTCTATTAATGATAAAATTTTGAATACATCTCACGTGAATAATAATAATGTTGATGAAAAAGTATTTTTCCTAATATTAATTCTTTTAATGTTATTTCGATTATTAACAATAGTGCTTCTTCTACTCTTCTGGCTCCTTTTATAGCAAAGAAGGGTAGGTCGAGAATTGATAATAATTAACTTCAAATTTTCTTATGAATTTTCCTAATCTTCTTGTTTGGAATATTAGGGAGCTGAAAGTATCTTGGTTAAGCTGCTTTTACAAATATTGTTAAGGATTTCAAAGTTGATTTTGTATGTTTGTCAGAAACTGAAGTCTCTTTATGTAATATTTATGATGCATTTTTTGTAATAATTAAAAATTTTTCTAATGAACATATTATGTATAATTTTTATTGTGCTAAAAATAGTAGAACATATTTAAAATGGAATGCTAACATTTTTAATATGTTTTTTTTAGGTTAAGCCTCAATTTATTTCTATCTGTATCATTTATTCTATTTTTATTTCTCTTCTTATCACTATTGTTTATATAGATAACAAAGCTACTGGTAGGAAATATTTATAAAATTATATTATTTCTTTATTTTTTAATATTCATTATCTTCTTATCAATATTATTTTTTACTTTAACAAATGTATTCCTAATGCTGGTTTGTAGGTATTAAAGAATTTTGGTATAAGTTTAGTTGTTATAATAATCAATATAATTATCCTATTAGAAGTCTTTTAGATAGACCATTATGTAACATTGAATAGTTTGGGTCTTTTCTTCATTCCTTTTATAAATTCATAGAATTTTTATCCTTAGATCATTCTCCTTTTGTTTCTTCTATATGGGTAACTTCTTTAAATAAAATTGAAGGTTAAGGTGTCAAAATTTTTAGTCTCAATTGATTTTTTTAAAAGTTATTACAATCTCATTGAGTATGCATATTAAAGGGGATTCTTTATTTTCTCTTTATAAAAAACTAAATAATTTTAAATCTATTTTAAAGTAAAATAATAGCTTTTCTTCATATTCTCTTTTGAATAACATTACTAATTTAAAATATAAGCAACATATGATTATGTGTAGCTTAAAGAATAATTGTATTGATAAATATTTGCTTTGGGCCCTTTCTAAGATTAAATATGATCTTATGAATGCTTGAACTTGTGATTACAAGGGGGCTAAGCAAAGAGCTTAGTGTTTCTAGCTCTCTAAAAAGGGGGGATCACATAAAATTTTTTGACAAAATGCTAAAATTAGGACTTCTTCAAATTCCATTAAAAAAGTATTTAATGGTAGCTCTTATGTAAATAAACAAGTGAATATTCTTAGAGATGCCATTTCTTTTTTTTACTTTTTTTAATAGAAAGCTAAGATGTTGTCTTGAATCATGATGTTAATTGGGTTCCAATTTATAATTACATTTCTAATACCAAAATAAGTTATTTAATTATGAAATTTTCTATTGATAATGTTAAACATGCTTTTTATTCTATTGGGTCCAATAAATTGATTGTCTTGAATGATTTCTTCTCAAAATTCTCTAAGAATTATTGAAATGTTATTGGTCAAGATTGAATTAAGCTATTAATTGTTTCTTTGCTTCTTCTAAGATGCCTCATAGGGTAAAGCATTCTGCTTTAACCGTTATACCTAAAAACTTGGGGGTCAATTCTTGTAATGATTTCATGTCTATTTCATTATGTAACACTATTTATAAAGTAATTTCTATTCTCTTGGCTAGTATACTTCAAGCTATTTTTCTTTCTAAGATTCATCATTCTCAAACTACTTATATTAAAGGTTAGGATATAAGTGATAATATCATTTTAGCAAATAATTTTTTGTGTGATTTCAATTCTCTTAATACTAAAAAAATTTTGTGCTAAAATTGATTTGAAAAAACATTTTGGTAAAGCTAATAATTTCTTATTGTATAATGCATAGTATGGGCTTTCCTTCTACTTTGATTAGTTGGATCAAAACTTGTAATTAAAATGTCTGTTTTTCATTATTATACATTTTAAAGTGAAAGGTTAGTTCCATACTTCTTCTATATTAAGGAAATCCTTATCTATTTTTTATAATTATAGATGCTTTATCTTTTGCTTTAAATTCTTAAACTGATATTGGTAATGATGCCCAGATTTTTTTAAAATGACCATTTGTTTTCATCAACTTTTTGCTGATGATATTTTAAAAGCAAATGATGAAGCTATTAATGGTTCATCTTTTATTCTAGAGACTTTTAGTACTTCTTCTAAAAAATAAAATCGTATATGTGCTTTTCTAAAGTCATTGATGTTAGTATTCAACATAATTTATGTCATGAGAGTGATTTTTTCTATAAAGTCATACTAAGAGGTTACTTGGGGGATAATGTTAAGCCCTTTAGTCTTTTGGCTGTTGACAACGAAAAATCTTTAGATATGTTACATTTGTGGCTTGAGGGATGGAAAAAAATGCTCTTAGCCCAAGAGTTTGAAACTTAATAGTTTTATTATTTGAAGTTATTTATATTATTGGTTTTTTTCTTCTATTTCGCCCAAAGGTTTTAGAAAGAAAGTTTCTTATTTGTAAGAAATTTTTTTAATAATAATGATAATTGAAGGAATTTTAGTATGATTGCTTGGAGAGTTGTTAATAAGCCTAAGCATTCATGAGACCTTGGACTTCCTTCATTAGATAATATTAACTTTTTGTGCTCAAGGATCCTATGTAGAATTTTAAATACTTATTAGTATCTTGCTAGTTGGCTTAATGAGCATTTTGTTTTTTTTTTGTTTACAATCAATCTAATTTTTCTATTTTCTAGAATGATTTATCTAAAGTTGCTTCCAAAATTAGGGTTTATCTTAAGTTTAAAGTAACTTCATCAAGGTTTCCTTATTTTTATTATGATCCTTAGTTTTATGGGGCCTCTCTTCTTGAAAGTTTTGAAAAATTATTTTTTTACTTTGTTCAAATTTTCCAAAAGTACTAATTTTTGTAAGGTTATTCAAAATAATGCATGGAATCTTAACTACAATCATATTCCTTAACATTGTAGAAATGCAATATAAAACATTCCAATAACTAAGAGAATTTCTTGTCTTTAGAACGATTCTAATGTTAAATTGCATAAATAAATTTACGATTTTAAGTTTGAAACTTTTCTTCATTTCGATTTGTATAAACTGATTTTGTATAAAGGTTATGCTACTAGATATGTCTATCATATGTGAAAAAAATTTCATTGTGGTCCTAAAATTTGTAGTTTACTTCGTAATAAATGTATTAATGTTAATCTTAATTATGTTTTATGCACTAATGCCTTAGAACCACGCTCTTATCTTGTCTTTGAATGTTCTTTTTCTCATTCCTTATTTAAGGCTTAAATTCCTAATGAGAATTTCATTATTTCACCTAACAATTTTTTTAAAGTTATCTATCATGCTTACAATATTTCCTACAAAATTTTATCTTCTATACGTATATTCCATTGCTTACTATCCATGGATGGAAAGAAATAATAAGATTTTTGAAGCACTTCTAATTCTCCTGATTTTATTTTTTTAAAAAAAGGATTGTTAAGAATAAAAGTATGAGATAAAAATTTATGTTTAACATCCCTAATTATATTAAAAGTTTTTATGGTCTTTAATCATTCTTTAATTGGATTATTATTGCTCATTTCTATTGGGCAGTTAGAGATTGGATATAGACTTTCAAGTTTTTTAAAATTGAAATCCTGCTCTTGTCTTTTGAGGTATTTTTGAAAGTTTGTTTGGTTAATGATTAATCTTGATTGTACCAAGGTGTTCCTTTTAGTGGTTGTTTCTCCTTTACTGATTAATTAACATTGATTTTTCTTCTCCTTTGAATGAATCTATACATATTGAAAGATTTTTTGTCGGCTATTTCATTTTTTACTCCTTCTTGGATGCTTCCTGTTACTGTTTTAGGGGGGCCTTCATTGGCTGATGGTTTCTTATTTGCTTCCCCCACATTTTTAAGGCTTTTTTTTGTGATCTTTGGTTTTGGTTATTCAAATATAAGATGATAAGACTTTATTTATATTTGGTAATTCACTGATAGTTTGAGATAGGTTGAGCAGTGATGATTGTTATCTATTTATTAGATTTCAATCATATTTTTGAAGATATTCATTAGTATTTAGAAATAATTTTAATATTGTTTGCTGTTAAGTTCTGAGTTCATAGTGATTTATAAATCTCTTCTTTCTGATGTTTTGTGTTATTGTTTTACCATATTTCTTTGTAATTTAGCTTTTTTTGGAATTGGATACCTTGGCTCACTTTTTTGATTTGATCTTTAGATGGAGGTGTAAGTTGATTTTGATGCTGAATCTTATGAATTTTCTTTTTGTGGGGCTACTTTTGAATTGTATTTATATTATTGATTTTGGCTAGACGGTTTATGGCTGAAGTGGTTTATCAAGCCTTTGAGGTTGTTGTTCGAGTCTTATGATTCTGGAATTTACTTCTCTCGACGGAAACTAAACATAATCTAAGTTTCTTTGTTAGCTTTTTAATTTCTGGCTGCTTCCTAGATATCTTCTATTGTTGTGTAAGGGAGAATCATTTGCTAAAGATTTCTTCTTAGTGGGCTGATGTTACCATTTGTGTTTCTCTTCTTCTATTGTAGAATTGTTTCTTTCTTATGTTTCAATTGTATTTATCATTTTAATCTTTTCCCCTTTGTAATTGTTTTCCATATTTATAAAATTTGGTGTGGCTTCTTTCTTTTCTCCATAAAAATAAATAAATAAAAAGTGTAACGTAGAATTTCAACTCCTTATAACGCAATAACAAAATTTAAGCTATAAACAGAAGAACATATTAGATAAACAAACCTAGAAGCAATAACGGTGTTTTGAAAGTAGAAATAAAACTTAACAATGAATAAGAAAATAACTATAGCATGAACTCCAAGGAATGTAAAATTTTTAGGATGGATCAGCAGTTATCAAAATCGAAGCTAATGATCCCCATTAACACAAGTTAAAGCCCCTCCTTTTTTTCTTAATTAAAGGTTGTTTAAACCTTAAACCACTACTAAAGACGAACATTAATCGAAACTTTTATGACGTTGTTATGTACTATTGCTTAAAATTGTCATTTTTAGCAATGTTAAGACCCAGAAGCATCGGTGAAGATGGTGGGATGACGCAACTGTCTAACCATATTTATATACTTATACCACATATCTTCATAATGCGTCATCATAAATATATTTTGAACTTTTATATGAATAGAAATATGGATTATCAATCTAAAATATTTCTGAAAATTAATATATCTTAATTGAATCGATTCATTGTCAAATGTTGTTCATTCATGATTACTAATCATGGAGGTAGATATAGAGAATTTTGACATTAAAGTTAAAGCCAGCCACACAAATTTGACTCAATATTGTCATATCATCCATCAATTGTAACTACCCCACAAGTGTCCTTGCTGTTGGTGGGCATGACTTCTTCATATGAACTCAAATATAGTATCGTACATATGTTTATGGGCACTCAATATATCTTCTTAAGCCGTCGATTATTATCATGTTAGTGTAGATTATGACAAAGAATATGATTATTATTTACAAAAAAATAATCATGGCCATAAAAAAATAAATGAATAATAGAAGTTATTCTGAAATATATGGAATGATTTGAACATTGTGGCTGCAGACACCGACACTTCTTTTGACATTTTGTGCCGCACATAATAAATACACTCTCCTATAATAAATTTGTTAAAGACATGTAAGAAATATCGCCAAATGTTTGGCAATAAATTTGAGCTTGTCAAATGCATGTGCATGTGATATTTAAATGCTATGTTAACATCAATGAAAACTTTCATAGTCATATATCAATATGGTAATTAAGTTGGCAGGAAAATTCACCTTATGCTTCGTAGTGTTCTTCGAAAGAATCAAGTTAGGTCGGACAGTAGCATATTCAGTCCAAAGAGAAGGGACAAAAATCTCTCAATCTTTCGTGAAAATGTTGTGAGAAATAATCAAACACGATTATTATGCATTGAAATTATTGCTTTGCTGACGAAAATTAAATTTTCATATATTTTACATATTCAAGTTAATATTTGGTCGGTTCTTGAGAAATTTCTTAAATAGTTTTATTGGAAAGAAAGGCCTTTGTTTTAACTGGCATGCCTTAAAAAAACATTTTTCAATGGAATTTGAGCGTTGAGTGAAACTAGGTTAGTGATTAATGTACATGAAAATGGTCATCAAAATTGGAGAGGAAAGTTTCTACAAAAATTGGTACCCATGAAAAAATAATTTAATTTTTAAATCAAAATAAAAACATAATTTTTATATCAACGGATTAAACCCAAAACCATCGAATTATTGCCAAAAATGCATTTCATAGTTGAATGTTTTCATATATTTTTAGAATTCTCTCATTATGTGTAATAGCTCAAGTAATTAGCAAGTTGGAATCCATCATGATTTTCTAAATATTTTAATATTCAAGAATAAAATAAAAAAAGTAAAAAATAAATATTTTGAATGAAAATTTTAAGCTAAATTTAATTGCAAAGCTTCCATTTACCTTGTAAGAAAATCAATATGAAATTAAAAAATTAATTTATTATTCCCATAAAATGTCTTATGCTTCATAGTGTTCACTTACCAAAGGAAAATATGTTGAGATTTTCATACTTATTTTATACTGTTTTTGATGATATTGCACTTTAAAAAAAGGTATTTTTGATGTTTTGTTGCAGGAATGATGAAAAAGATGCAAAAAGGAGTGAATTTGGAGCGAAAAAGACCAAAATGTGAAGATTTGAACTAAGGGGTCGACGGCGAGCCCAACGGCACCGACGGTGAGAATTTCCCGAGACTCCAGATTAATGATTTAGAAAGCCCGCCGACGGTGCCCTCGAGGCCGCCAACGGCGAGATCGACGGTTATGTCCAAAAGTGCATTGAATGTGGACGATTTTTTTAGGGATTCTTAGGAGGCAACTCTTGGGAAAACTCTTCTACATCTTTAAAAGAAGATTTTGGCCGAAAATCAGTGAAGAGGGGGAGAAGTCTTGGAGGTTAGAGAGGTTCCAGTAGTGTGTAGAGAGTTTACTTTAGAGTCTAATTGTGATGAATTCTTCGAGAGTTTGTAAGAGTGAAAGGAATGTGAGAGATTTCTTCCTCATTGCCGTTTTGAAGAGGAATTATGTGTGTTGTAAAGAAAGGAAGAGATTCAGAGGAACTATGAGGAGTTTGCTTANCAAAATGATGCAAAAAGGAGCGAATTTGGAGCGAAAAGGACCAAAATGTGAAGATTTGAACTAGGGTGCCGATGGAAAGCCCAATGACGCCGACGACGTGATTTTCCCGAGACTCTAGAATTAATTCACTTATAAGACCCGCCGACGGCAAGCTTTACAGATATGCCCAACTAGGCATTGGATGAGGACGAATTTTGGAGAGGTGCTTAGGCAACTCTCGGGAAAGCTCATCCACATCTTTAAAGAGAAGACTTTGGCCAAAAGTAGAGAGGGAAGAGACTCAAAGTTGAAGTATGAAAAAAATGTAGAGAGTCTAAATTGTGAGGAAATCTTTGAGAGATTGTAAAAGTGGAAGGAGAGTGAGAGATTTCTTCCTCCTTGCCGCTTGGAAGAGGTNAGGGATAAGTGTTATTTACTTATTGTAGTTTGTATGACTTTGCTTTTATATATGAATTCTAAGTTTTGTTGTATCTTCCCCATGAGTNCAATGAAAATTACTGTGGAGAAACCTCCACCACCGTTTCCTCAAAGATTGAAGCAACACAAACAAAATAAACTATTTTCCATTTTTGTAGAAATTCTTAAGAAATTAACAGTAAATATTCCTTTTGTAGAAGCTTTAGAGCAAACGCCCAATTATGTGAAATTTATGAAAGATATTCTGAACAGGAAAAGAAAGTTCACGGATAATGAAACTGTTGCACATAGCGAAGAGTGTAGTGCAATTCTTCAGAAAAAACTTCTTGAAAAATTAAAAGATCCTCGCAGTTTCACTATACCAGTTGTTATTGGTGAAAAATTTATTGGAAGAGATTTATGTGTTTTGGGAGCCAGCATTGATCTTATGGCTCTATCAATTTTCAAAAGAGTAGGATTAGGAGAAGTCTCACCTACTTTTGTAACTCTACAGTTAATGGATCATTCAGTTACATATCCTAAGGGAGTTATAGAAGATGTGTTAGTAAAAGTGGATAAATTTATCTTTCCTATGGATTTCATTGTTTTAGATATGGAGGAAGATAAAGAAATACCTATTATTTTAGGGAGGCCATTTTTAGCTAATGGAAAAGCTGTGATAGATGTTCAAAAAGAAGAATTAACTATGAAAGTTAATGATCAAGAAGTGACTTTTAACATTGCAAAATCTATGAAATACCCTGTTGTTGAAAGAGATAATGAATCTTTTCGCATGAAATTTATTGAACATCTACTGAACAAACATTTTAAAGAACATTTTGAAGTCAAAAAGCATTTTGAAGGAGAAGAACATTTTGTAGAAAAGGAACAATTTGAAAAGAGTGAGGAAGTAATTTTGGACAAATTAGAAAAAGAAGAATTAGATTATGTTCAGGAAAGATTTGAGATGTTGGATATTATGGAAAATGCTGATAAGAATCTATTTCCGTCAAGTATAAAACCACCTAAACTTGAGTTAACAATACTGCTTAGAGTATGTATTTTTAGGAAACTCATCTACATTACATGTTATTATATCTTCAGAATTAAATGATTTGCAAGAGCAAAGACTGTTTGATACATTAAAAAGATATAAGAAAGCTTTTGGTTGGACCTTAGCTGATATTAAGGGAATTAGTCCTTCAATCTGATTGCACCAAATTATATTAGATGAACAATATGAACCAAGAGTTGATCCACAAAAGCGATTAAATCTGATGATGAAAGAAGTAGTTAAAGAAATTTTGAAATGGTTAGACAATGGAATTATATATCCTATTTCAGATAGTGCGTGGGTAAGCCCTATTCATTGTGTTCCAAAGAAAGGAGGAGTTATTGTTGAAATAAAAGAAAATAATGAATTAATACCTATCAGACAAGTTACTGGGTTGCGTATTTGCATTGATTATAGAAAATTAAACACTGCCACCAGGAAAGATCACTTCTCTTTACCCTTTTTAGATCAAATAGTGGATAGACTTACTGGACACAAATTTTTTTATTTTTTAGATTTTTAGACCAAACAGTAGATAAACTTGTTGGGCACAAATATTTTTATTTTTTAGATGGATATACTTTAGATCAAATAGTAGATAGACTTGTTGGGCACAAATATTTTTTTATTTAGATGGATATACTTTAGACCAAATAGTAGATAGACTTGCTGGGCACAAATATTTTTATCTTTTAGATGGATATACCGACCATCAAATTCCTATTGCTCCTAAGGATCAAGAAAAGACAACATTTACTAGTCCTTTTGGAAGTTTTGCTTTTCGAAGGATGCCTTTCGGATTATATAATGCACCTGCAACATTCCAGAGAAGTATGATGTCCATATTTAGTAAGTTAACTGATGATGGATTGGAAGTATTTATGGATGATTTCTCTATATTTGGAACATCATTTGACGCATGCTTAAATTACCTTGAAAAAGTTTTAGAGTTATGCAAACGAACTAATTTGGTTCTAAATTGGGAGAAATGTCAATTTATGGTTGCAAAAGAAATTGTGTTAGGGCATAAAATTTCGAAAGATGGTATGGAAGTAGACCCTGAAATTCAAGTTATATCTAAACTAACACCTCCTACTAATGTAAGAGAGGTTAAGAGTTTTCTTGCACATGTTGGATTTTACAGGCGTTTTATTAAAGATTTTTCAAAAATTACTAAACCTCTTCACCAACTTTTAGAAAAGGACAAGAAATTTAAATTTACTGAAAGCTGTTTAAATGCCTTTGAGTTATTACATGAAAAATTAATCCCAGCCCCTATTATAGTTTCACCTAACTGGGAGAAACCATTTGAACCGTTGTGTGATTCTAGTGATTATGCTATTGGAGTTGTTCTTGGTCAAAGGTATGAAAAGATTTTTAAAGTTATATACTATGCTAGTAAAACTCTTAATGATGCACAAATTAACTATACTATTACTGAAAAAGAGGTACTAGCAATTATGTATGCTTTAAATAAATTTAGATCTTATTTAATTGAAGCTAAATGCATTGTGCATACTGATCACTCTGTTATTAAATATCTGATGCAAAAGAAGGATGCTAAACCAAGGTTGATTAATACTTTTGATGCAAAAATTTGATCTTGTGGTTATTGATAGAAAGGGAACTGATAATCAAATTTTATGTGTTGTGCATACTGATCACTCTGCTATTAAATATCTAATGCAAAAGAAGGATGCAAAACCAAGGTTGATTAGATGGATTCTCTGCTATTAAATATCTGATGCAAAAGAAGGATGCCAAACCAAGGTTAATTAGATGGATATTATTGAGAATTTGATCTTGTGGTTATTGATAGAAAGGGAACTGATAATCAAATTACTGATCATTTGTCAAGATTAGAAAATTAAGGATTATCCAACACTAACAATAAAATTACAGACAGTTTCCGTGATGAACAACTTTATAATATTAATGAGTGGAAAATACAATGGTATGCTCATATTGTTAACTATAATATGAGTGATATTTTGCCACCTATGCTGACACTGCAACAACAAAGGAAATTTTTTTGTGAGTGATATTCTGCCACCTATCCTGACACTGCAACAACAAAGGAAATTTACTCATGATAGCGAAAGCATATTTTTGGGATGAGCCTTATTTATATAAACAATGTAAGGATCTTATTATAAGGAGATGTGTACCTCATGAAGAAACTGAGCTGATCATTCAGAAATGTCATGATTATGAATTTGGAGGACGTTTTGGGATTGATAAAACTGCTTATAAAATTTTACAAGCTGGATTTTATTGGCCTACTTCTTTAGAGATATTTATATATACATAAAAACTTGTGATCGATGTCAACGTGCAGGCAATATATCTAGAAGAAATGAAATTCCTCTGAATTTTATGTTAGAAGTTGAGATCTTTGACGTTTGGGGATTATATTTTATGGGACCATTTATTCCATCATTTGGGAACTTATATATATTAATTGTTGTAGACTACGTTTCTAAGTGGATTGAAGCATAAGATTTACCTCGTTGTGATGCGAAAAGTGTTTCAAGATTTTTAATGAAAAATATTTTCACTAGATACGGAATGCCTAGAATGATTATCACTGGCAGAGGGTTTAGAAATAAGTACATTCAGAGATTGACAACAAAATTTAATATTATTCTTAGAATCTCTACTATCTATCATCCTCAAACCAGTGGGTTAGCTGAAGTTTTTAATAGAGAAATTAAACAAATACTTGACAAGACTGTAAACCTTAGTACAATAGATTGGTCCACTAGATTGGGTACTGCATTGTGGGCTTACAGGACTACTTACAAAACTTCTATTAGAATGAATCCTTACATACTGATTTTTGGAAAGACTTGTCACTTACTAGTAGAATTAGAGCATAAAGCATATTGGACGATTAAAGAATTCAAATTTGAAAGATGCTGGTAAGAAGAGATTGTTACAATTAAATGAATTGGAAGAATTAAGAAATCTTGAAAGATGCTGGTAAGAAGAGATTGTTGCAATTAAATGAATTGGAAGAATTAAGAAATGAGTTATGATAACGACAAAATTTATAAGAAAAAATTGAAGTTATGGCATCATCAAAAGTTTAACCAAAAGAACTTTGAACCGGGACAAGAAGTTTTGCTTTACAACACTAGGGTGAAGTTATTCCCTGGAAAATTGAAGTCTCATTGGTTAGGGTCATTTACTGTGACTCAAGTTTATACTTACAAATTGAAGTCTCTTGGGACCCTTTACTGTGACTCAAGTTTATACTTACGGAGCTATTGAAATTGAAGATCAGAAGATAGTAGGACCCTTTACTGTGACTCAAGTTTATACTTACGGAGCTGTTGAAATTGAAGATCAGAAGGCATGAAATAGATTTAAAGTAAATGGACAAAGATTAAAACCATATTATGAGGGTAAAAGACCAAATTTTAAAGAGGTTTTAATGATCAGTCAACCTGAATAACACCTGAATAGGTCTAGCTGACGACGTTAAACCCAGCGCTTTATGGGAGGCAACCCATGTTTATCTTTACTTTATTCACGATTATAATAGTTTTTATTTGAAATTAACGTTAGTTTATGGTAGTATTAAGCTCTACTACTCTTATTTACCCTTAAAACATCTTAAAAATTGGATCTATAAAAAAAAATTAGAACATAGTCAAACTAAAGTGAAACAGTGAAAATTTTGCCTTGGGCGCCGATGACACCATTGATGCCGCTGACGGTAGGTTTTTCCTGAGAGTCCAAAAAAAATTGACACAGAGGTTTGCTGACGGCGCCATCGACCCTGCTGACGGCGAGACCGGCGAAATGGCAGTTACTTGGGTTTAAATGGCGGTTTTTGGCGGTTTTTAGGCGGGAATTGTCTTTTTAAACTCAAAAATTTTATTTCTAGTTTATATTTTCCCTCAAAAAATGAAGTGAAACTCTACCAATTTCATTCCTATGGCGTCAAACTCCTTTGATAATCCCAGAATGTGAGTTTTCAATCGTTGAAAGTTTATTAGTGCGAAGGCGCAGCGAATCTTCAACAACTTAATGACAAAGAAAAGATTAATTAAAGAACAAGGAATTGTAAATCAGGGATTGAATAATCCTACGATGAATATTGAAGAAATGATAGTGCAATGAAGATGGGAAGTTGTGTTACACTACCGCCGCTGTGGTGGTTCCAGTGGTGAAAGAATTTTATGCAAATTTGCATGGAATCAATCAAGGAGTTGTTTATGTGCGAGGGAGATGGATTACTTTCACTCTTACATGGATGAACAAATTATATATGATAGAGAATGTTCCTGTCTGCAACTATTCCAATTTCATCCCAACGAGAAACCAGATGAATAAGATTTGCCAATATTTTACGGACGAAACTGACGACTGGAAAACAAGAGAAAACGGGTATGTTAGTTTTTTTGCAACACTCCTGAATCTCGTTTCGAAATATTGGCACTTTTTCATTTCTGCTAAATTGTTACTGGAAATGAAGATCGGTAAAGTTTCTAAGGAAAGTGCCATTTTAAATTACTGCATCCAAAGGGGACTGCCGATCGACATTGGATCTATAATTATTAAGTTAATTTTGAGCCTGATCGTTCATGGATCAACTTATGGGCTTGGACACCCTCCACAATTTTCTCACTTTGCAGTCAGTTCCAAGTGTCCTATGAAAATTGGGAAAAGGTACTGCTACCTTGGAAGCCTTTGGATCCAATTGATAGTTTCCCAGTTTTTGAAGATGAAAATGACATGGCAATTATAATAGATCAAGCATCTCAGAATTCACTGCCAGTTCAATCCTTAGTCCCTGCTAAGTCTCTGGTGATCCTGTGCCGAATCAAGAAATTGGAAAAGGAGCTACAAAATGTCATGAATGCGATTAACAATATCTTCAATTTCTTCGATCATCTAGACTGGAGGATGAATGAACATTTCAAACACTTTGGACATTTAGAAGATAGCTTGATACGATTGATGAGGAGGAGGAAGTTAATATAAGAGGATTCCACTGAAGAATTTCCATTCCGATCCTTCTACAACCGCTTCGTTCATGTGCAATCAATGGGTGATCTCAATGGAGAATTGAGTACTGAGTCTGAGGATTTGTAGATTTATATTTACTACCTATCTGTCTATCTATGTATTTTGATTTGAACTTTGTATTTGCTTTGCTTTAGAATTATGCTTTTAGATCTCTGTATAGTTGAGACTAAGCATAGGATGTTTTTTTTCCAGCGTTTTGAGTGTTTTGGCTTGGATTGCGACGCTAAATTAATGTATTGAGGTTGAGGAAATACCAAACTTAAGTGTGTTATGTAACGTATATTGTACCCCTTGGAATTTATATATAAATGTCATGTTTTGTGTTGTGAAACTTTATATGTGCTAAGTACATCATTTAGTCACTTAAAATTGTGTCTATAATGATTAAAAAGATGTCGTTAAGGCTTGGAATTGATCAAAATCACAAAAATCTGGAATTTGGACAAAATCAATAGAGCCCGCTGACGGCGCCCTTGTCGCTGCCGACGGTGGATTTTTCCCGAGACTAAAGTTCAAATTCTAATAGAGCGCGCAGACGGTGCCATCGACCACGCCGAATGCGAGATCATGAAAAATACCTTTAACCCTTATTTTGATCAGTCAACCGTCCCCTTCCTCCTAAAAATGCCATTTTCAACCTAGGGCTTGAGAGATCTTGGATTAGGAGGCAATTTCAAAGTTTTTCGACACCGAATTTGATCATCTCTAGGTAAGAGCTTCACATAAAGCTAAAAATATTTGATTTTCACCATGGAGTTATTCCACATTGACGAGATCCGAAAAAATTGAGAATGTGAAGAAAATTTGGTAAGAAATTCATGGATCTTAATGTTGAACTCTTTGAATTACCATTGGAAGCTATGATTTGCATATTTGAAGTAATTTTTAAAATTTTTTTATAATTTGATTAGGTTGAAATGGTTCCACGTCAAAAGAGAAGAGTTGAGTTTAACGAGTCTCGCTTCGTCAATGCGATGGCTCAAACAAAATTTACTTCCATATTTAAAGGAAACAAGTGCATAAAAGATTGAGTTTTTGAAAGTCCGGGAGGACAATTCAAACGAGTTATTGCGGAGCGGAGGTGGGAAAACTTTTGTTACACCACCAATAATGATGATGCAAATGTTGTGAAGGAGTTCTACACTAATGTGATTTATTCTGATGACGGAATTGTTCATGTGCGGGGATTCCCTGTTGAGTTTACTGCCGCCCGCATCAACACTTTTTATGAGGTCCCAAACTCTTATAGCTGTCAATATGAATCCTTTAGTACAATGGAAGGCCCCCTCAATGACGTGATCAACTTTCCTACCACTACAAATCCTTTAGTACGATGGAAGGCCCCCTCAATGATGTGATCAACTTTTTCATCTGATGGGAAAGGAACATGGAAGATAAAGCAGCGAGAACGGGTAAATTTTTCTGCTTCCATGTTGACTGCCACCTCTAAGGCGTGGCAGTATTTCATTTCCTCTACTCTGTTACCGACCTATCATCATAGTGAGGTAACTAGAGATAGAGCTATTCTAAATTTTTGTATTCATAATAGTAGAACTATAAATATAGGGAGAATAATTCTTAAGAATATATTGACTACGGCGAGGAATGAGGCTAGTGGACATCCTGGAAACTTTCTGGAGTGGAAAGTGGAGATGAAGAATTGGCTTACCCTATGAAACCCATTAGTAAGGCCAATTTAAGAACTTATGAATCCCATGAGAAATGGAGAACTTGACCCTATGAAACCCATTAGTAAAGCTAATTTGAAGACATATGAATCCCATGAAAAATGGAGAATTGGGAGTATCCCAATTTGTAAACTTTTTGGAGTAGAATTTAAAGATGAAGAATGGGTTTATCCTATGAAATCCCTTAGTAAAGCTAATTTAAAGACTTATGAATCCCATGAGAAATGGAGAACTGGGAGTAGAAGTGAAGAACCTTGTACTAGTAGAGATGTCCCCTCTACAAGTTCTGCTACCCTCTCTGACTTGATGAATGAGTTAACCTTGCAGCGGAAGAACATAGACTTGATAAGTGAAAGGATTGGGGGTTTAGAACGTCGATGCGACTATGATAGTGAGTACCTTCAGAGGCATTCAAATTTTGAGGTAGTATATTATGAAGCTTAGGCCCAACACTACAGAGGTGAGCCTGATGTTACATTTCCTAAATGCCCCCAATATACTCAGTATTAACCCAATCCACTTGCTGATCAAGGTGATGAAGATATAGCTTGAGATTTTGATATTGAATGAAATTAATGTACTTATGTTTGTACTTTTATTTCTATAATCTTTTGTAATAGAAATGGATGTTTATGTATTTGGACTTTCATTTTTATTTTGTGTACTTATATAATTTTAATTTTTGTTATAAAGTTAGTGTTATGGTTAAATGTGCATGTGTAGTTCAACAAATATTGAGTAGAATTGTGGATTGTAATGTGATTTTTATTTCACATTTTAATTTTAATTGTTTAGTATTGTGGTTGTGTTTGGAAATGTTGTGCTTATTTAATGTTTCAGTTTTATACATTTCAAAATTTCATTACCCAGAAATTCCTCTAATGATTTATGTGTAGAAAGCTCCTAATATTACAGACTATGTGAAGTAAAAATTTGAGAAGGCTTGCAAAAATTTGAGAATGATGAAAATGTCTAAAATACTGAGGTATGATTTATATTTATAGTTTTTCTTTCCACCTGAATTATTTTACATTCAAAAATTTAAGTTTAGGGTGATTTATATTTAGATTTTTTCTTTCCACCTGTATCATTCCATATTGAAAAATTTAAGTTTGGGGGAGGAAGAAAAAGATTAACTATTAGTGTCTTCTATTTCAATATTTTCAAAAATTATTTATATGATTTTATGTAGATATTAACTATTAGATGTCCTCTATTTCAATATTTTCAAAAATTATTTATATGATTTCATGTAGTAAATTTAATTGAGGTATGATTTATATTTATAGTTTTTCTTTCCACATGTATTATTTCATATTTAAAAAATTTAAGTTTGGGAGAGGGAAGAAAAAGATTATAGATGTCCTCTATTTTAATATTTTCAAAAATTATTTATATGATTTTATGTAGTGAATTTAAATCAGGTAACTATACTTTTGTAACTATTTAAATATTATGGGAGATTTAAAGAAATATTTTTTTAATGAAAATTAATTTTGTAACTTAAGATATTTAGTATAAGAGAATAAGATTATGTTTACTTTTTAAAGTAATGGAAAGCATATTTTGAAGTATTAAGAATCTAGATATTCATTTGAGAAGAAAAGATTGGGGATCAATAATGTAAAAGTTATGAAATATTTATAAGGCAAAGAAATGCTTTGAGTTTCAAATTTAGGGAAAGAAAAAATAAGTTCAAAATCATTAAAGCTTATTCAGATATAGTAATCCTCACTTGAAAAAGGAAAAAGAAAGGATTGAAAACAATCCCTGAAATAAAATATATATATATATATATATGATTGAAAGCAATCCAAATGAAAAAGAGAAAAGCAAGAAAAAAATTATGGAAGTGAGGAGAAGCTTGAGGATATGCCTAATCAAAAATTGGCTTCACTGGGCATACCAAAAGGGAAAACTTAAATAAATTCCTGAACTTATATTTATGGAATAAGTCTTTTAATAGTAGTGTTCTCAAAAAGTTCATACNTGCAGTAGATCATAACTTTTATGTAGTACTAAAATTACTTGAGGACAAGTAATAGTTATGTTTGGGGGATTTGACCCAAGAAAAATATGTTGAGATTTTCAAACTTATTTTATACTATTTTTATTGATATTGCACTTTAAAGAAAAGAATTTTTGATGTTTCTTGCAGAGGGAATGATGAATTAGGGTCATTGGAGCAAAAAGATGCAAAAAGGAGCAAATTTGGAGCGAAAAAGACCAAAATGTGGAAATTTGAACTTGGCCGCCGACGGCGCCTTCGACCCCACTAACGACAAGTTTTTCCTGAGGCTACAACACAAAATTCTTAAGAAGTCCGCCGACGGCGCCCTCGAGGCCACCGACGGCGAGATCGATGGTTATGCCTACTCCAGCTTTGGATGAGGCCAAATTTTGAAGGGATGCTTAGGAAACTCTTGGGAAAGCTCATCCGGAACTTTAAAAGACTATTTTGGCCGAAAATTAGAGAGCTTGAAGAAGGAGGGAAAGAATCTAGGGAGTAAAGGAAGCGCTAGAGAGAGTTCCTAGAGATTAGAAAAGTTCTAATATTGTGAGGAATTCCTTAAGAGAATGTAAGAGTGGAGGGAAAGTGACAGATTTCTTCCTTCTTTCAACTTTGAAGAAGAATTTTGTGTACTATAAAGAAAGGAAGAGATTCAGAGGAACTTTGAGGAGTGTTGTTGGGGAGAAACNTGAAGGGATGCTTAGGTAACTCTTGGGAAAGCTCATCCATAACTTTAAAAGAACATTTTGGCCAAAAATTAGGAGGCTTTGGATGACCTGGATGTTAGAAAAGCCCTAGAGGTTAGAGAGGTTCCATTAGTGTGTAACAATTGTGAGGATTTCTTCGAGAAATTGTAAGAGTGAAGGGAAAGTGAGAGATTTCTTCCTCCTTGCTACTTCGAAGAAGAGTTCTGTGTGCTATAAAGTNTTGGGAACTCTCATCCACAACTTTAAAAGAATGTTTTGGCCAAAAATTGAAAAGAAGAAGTGCTAGAGAGAGTTTCTGGAGGTTAGAAGGTTTCAATAGTGTGTAATAATTGTGAGTAACTCTTTGAGAGATTGTAAGAGTAGAGGGAAAGTGAGATTTCTTCCTCCTTGCTGCTTCGAAGATGAATTTTGTGTGCTGTAAAGAAAGGAAGAGATTTACAGGAACTTCGAGGAGTATTCTTGGGGAGAAATTATNACTTTGATTTTATATATGAATTCCGAGTTTTGTTGTGTTTTCCCCATGAGTTCTGAGTAGTTTTCTCTGTCTCNGAGAAAATAAAGATAAGTTATTTACTTGTTGTAGTTCGTATGACTTTGATTTTATATATGAATTCCGAGTTTCGTTGTGTTTTCCCCACNGTGATTTGAATTGGTGAAGCCATGAAAATATTTAAGAAATTATGATGATCTTTTCACTTCGATCTTAATTTACTTTCAATCTGGCCAGCTGATTCGTTAAAATATGTTGAGTTTTACAACTAAAATGAAGATTACATCCAAGATTCAGGGAGGTCAAAGCCCTTGAAAGTTGGGTGCAAATAAATAGGGAAAGATCTTGATTTACTTTCAATCTGGCCAATTGATTTGTTAAAATATGTTGAGTTTTACAACTATGATCTTAATTTACTTTCAATCTGGCCAATTAATTTGTTAAAATATGTTGAGTTTTAAAACTATCGTAGATCTTGATTTACTTTCAATCTGGCCAATTGATTTGTTAAAATATGTTGAGTTTTACAACTAAAGTGGTAATTTACTTTCAATTTGGCCAATTGATTTGTTAAAATATATTGAGTTTTACAACTAAAGTGAGAATTTACTTTTAATCTGACAAATTGATTTGTTAAAATATGTTGAGTTTTACAACTAAAGTGAAGATTACATACAAGATTCAGTGAGGTCAAAACCCTTGGAAGTTGGGTGCAAATAAATNACAACAAAAGTGAAGATTACATCCAAGATTCAGGGAGGTCAAAGCCATTGGAAGTTGGTTGCAAATAAATAGAGAAATATTACTATCGGGCGTAGAATTGGAGATTTTAGAGTGACGGACTAAAATTTTNATTTATTAAAATATGTTGAGTTTTACAACTAAAGTGAAGATTACATCCAAGATTCAGGGAGGTCAAAGCACTGGGAAGTTGGGTGCAAATAAATAGGAAAATAATGTTATCGGGCATAGAATTGGAGATTTTAGAGTGACAGACTAAAATCCCCAATTCAGTCTTATCGTTTGGGCNGTTGTGATGATCTTTTCACTTCGATCTTAATTTACTTTCAATCTAGTCAATTGATTTGTTAAAATATATTGAATTTTACAACTAAAGTGAAGATTACATCCAATATTTAGGGATGTCAAAGCCCTTGGAAATTGGGTGCAAATAAATAGGAAAATAAAATTATCGGGCATAGAAATGGAGATTTTAGAATGACAGACTAAAATCCTCTATTCGGTTCTATCGTTTGGGTGATAAAGGGTAGATGTTAGCCCTCAGGCGAGGGGAACGTGGGAGCTCCGAAGTGAGAGCCGGAATCATCCCAACCTAGCCGCAGATTCAGTAAACAAGTGTAGCATTAGTCAATGTTCTTTATGTCTGGACCAAATGGTAAAGAATAGTTATGCTCCTATTTGGCACAATATAATTTGAACTGATTCACTTTATTCATTCACTATAATTTCTTGACAAAGAGAATGATGATTTCTTATATATTGAATTTCACATTAAAAACTTTATTAGTAGAATTAGTTATTTAAAAGTTATTAAAAATTACATATTTATTTCTATTGCCTAATATTGACAGATAAGAAATTTGAATTATATTGTTGTGATTAAGTATTGAATTTTTTAAAATCTTAGTTCGTAGTTCTAATATTACTCCCCGTGGGATCGATATCTAGGACTCCATTAGAGCCCTATATTACTTGAGCGATACGTATACTTGCATTGATAAGTGTGACTTTACCATTATTGAATATTATATATATACATCTTTATCGAATCTATAACTGTTGTTAAGTTTTTGATGTCATTGCTGAGGAATTAAATCTTCTAGCAGCAGTATTAAATACTTGTATTTTTAAGCATATATAAAGTCACGAGGAATTAAATCTTTTAGCAGCAGTATTAAATACTTGTATTTTTAAGCATATATAAAGTCGTTGTCAAGTTTTTGGCGTCGTTGCTGGGGAGTAAACAAGAATCTTAATTAGAGTAACGGGCAAATTAGGACTATTAGAAAATTTTTACTTGAATTGTAACTTATTTTCATATTTAACTAACAGTTTTTCTGTATACTGATTTCAAATTGTATGCGTAAATTTGGATCTCAAAATCTTGAACCCTACGTATCGAAATTAGAACGCACTATTAGAAAAATTAGAAAACTGAGAAGAGAACCTAGAATTTCTGATACAATGGAAAACAACATGAACAATCAAGAAATAGAAAATGAACACCAACCTAGACCCCTACGAGATTATGCAAATCTTACATTAGATGAAATTCACTTATCTGTTCAAAATCATGATGTAGTTGCTAATTCATTTGAGCTTAAATCTGCTATTATCCAAATGGTACAAAACAATCAATTCGGAGGTACATCAAATGAAGATCCTAATTTACACATTGCTAGTTTTTTAGAACTGTGTGCTACCTTAAATATAACAGAGTTTCAAACGATGTTGTTAGACTTAGACTTTTTCCTTTTTCACTTAGGGATAAGGCTAAGATGTGGTTAAATTCGTTAGCACCTGGATCTATTAGAACTTGGGGAGAACTTTCACAGAAATTTCTATCCAAATATTTCCCTTCATCCAAAACTGCTAACCTTAGAAATGATATAACATCATTTTGTCAGATTGATGGAGAGTCGATAAACAAGCTTGGGAGAGATTTAAGATAACATCATTTTGTCAGATTGATGGAGAGTCAATATATGAAGCTTGGGAGAGATTTAAATATAAGGAAGTGCCCTCATCATTCGTTACCAGATTGGTTGATAATTCAAACTTTTTATAATGGATTGATGGATTACTTAGATCGATTATAGATGCTACGGCTGGTGGTTCTTTAATGTCAAAACCTTTTGATGAGGTTTATTTGTTAATAGAAGAGATAACTACCAACAATTTTCAATTGCCCTTNTTAAATTGGTGAAGCCATGAAAAGGTTTAAGAAATTGTGATGATCTTTTCACTTTGATCTTAATTTACTTTCGATCTGGCTAATTGATTTGTTAAAATATGTTGAGTTTTATAACTGGTGAAGATTACATCCAATATTCAAGGAGGTCAAAGCCCTTGGAAATGGGTGCAAATAAATAGGAAAATAATATTATCGGGCGTAGAATTGGAGATTTTAGAGTGACATATAAATCCCCAATTTGGTCCTATCGTTTGGGTGCTGAAGTGTAGATGTTAGCCCTCAGGCGAGGAAATAAATAGGAAAATAAAATTATCGGGTGTTGAATTGGAGATTTTAGAGTGACAGACTAAAATCTCTAATTCGGTCCTATCGTTTGGGTGCTGATGTGTAGATGTTAGCCCTCAAGTGAGGGGAACGTGAAAGCTCCAAAGTGAGAGTCGGTATCCTCCCAGCCTAGGAAATAAAATTATCGGGCGTAGAATTGGAGATTTTAGAGTGACAGACTAAAATCCTCAATTGAAATAGGGAAATAAAATTATCGGGCTTAGAATTGGAGATTTTAGAGTGATAGACTAAAATCCCCAATTCAACCTATCGTTTGGGTGCTGAAGTGTAGATGTTAGCCCTCAGGTGAGGGGAACGTGGGACCTCCAAAGTGAGAGCCGGTATCCTCCCAGCCTAGCCGCAGATTCAGTAAGCAAGCGTAAGATTAGTCAATTTTCTTTATGCATGGACCAAAGGGTAAAGAATAGTTATGCTCTTAATTGGCACAATATAAATTGAACTAATTCATTTTATCAATTCACAATGATTTCTTGATAAGGATAATGATGCTTTCTTATATGTTGAATATCACAATTAAACCCTCCTTAATATCATTAGTTATTTAATAGATATTAAAATTTCCCAATTTATTTCATATGCCTATTAGTGACAGATAAGCAAATTGAACTTTGTTTTTTTGTGATTAAAGTATTGCTTTTCTAAAATCTTACTTTGTAACTCTAAACTGCTCTCTGTGGAATCGATATCTAGGACTCAATTAGAGCCCTATATTATTATGTCCATATTTATCTTATTTGAGTTGATAAGTGTGACTTTAGAATTATTGAATATTTATTACTTCCATATTTATCTTATATTTTTATTGCATATATATGTCGCCGGCTAGTGCTGTGCCATAAACTCACGTAACGGTATTGCCTCTGTCCATTTGGAGAAGTAATATGTAGCGGCAAGTATAAACCTATGTCCTTTTGAAGATGGAGGGTCTATAAGACCCATTATGTTTGTGCCTCAACACTCGAATGACCACGAGGCAACAGTTGGGTGTAGCACATTTGGAGGCTGGTGTAAAACCACCCATGCACTTGGCATTGGTGACATTTTCTGGCTGTATCCATGCAGTCGGACATCATTGCTGACAAATAGTACCCGAGACTTTTGATCTTCATTTTCATTTTCAGCCATGACTGGTGAGCGCCACACAATCCAAAAAGTACATCTTTGACAATATTTTGTGCTTCGGCTCTGCTCAAACACCGTGGCCACATTTAATCGAATGATCTTCTGTAGAGAACGTTTCCCACCAGGGCGTAAGACATGGCCCTTCTTGTGATATGGTGTGCTTCAGACTTGTCTTCTCGCAACATTCAAATATGCAAATATTCTATTAATGGCTTGTGCCAATCCTCATTGATGTCTGCAATTGTATTTATTTCTTATTCTTTTCCGAGCTTGCGTAAAGTTTTTAGATCGATCTGAGAGAAGTCTCTTCTTCGTTGCACTGTGATTTCAATAGAATTCTCCGGGGGACATACCATTTCTTTAACAAGTTTTGCTAGAGCATCGGCATGGGCATTATCTCCCCTAGGAATCCGGTAGAAAGTTACTTAAGGAATCTGCTCCAGGAGCATCATCGTGCACTGATGGTGTTCTGCTAACCTTAGTTTCAAAATTCTGTATTGTCCTGCGATTTGCTGGATGATGAGTTTGAAGTCTCCATAGATGGCAATTTTTGTTATATCCATTGAGATTGCCATTCCCTTATTTTGTGTGACAAAGATCAAGCAGATCCCTGCTCCGCCTGGTATAACTATGCCTGATCCTTTGTCCTTTCTGGCTGATGAAGCACCATCGAGTACATCCCCCAGTGTTGCGCACCAGAGAATTCCATTTGTAGTATCTGCTCATCTGGTAACTCATCGTTGAGAGAGGACCCAGCTGGTAGTGGCTGTGCAGTGAGAAAGTCTACTAGTATCTATCCCTTGATAGCACGAAAGGGAACAAAAGTTATATCAAATTGCAATAAGATCATTGACCATCTTGCTAGACGTTCGGAGAGTTTTGGTCGAGTCATCAGATATTACAATGGATTAACTTTTGATATTAGGGTAATCTTATGAGAAAACATGTAATGTCTAAGTTTTTGAGCGGCAAGAATTAACGTCAGAAAATGCATCTCAATTCGTGGAAACCTTATTGCCGTTGGTATTAGATGACGACTTAAGTAGTAGAGTTCATTTTCCTTACCCTCATTATTGGCTTGGGCTAAGAGGGCTCCAAGAGAGTCGTCTAAGGCCGCGGTATAAAGTATCAACGGTTTCCCTGGAATATGGGCTGCCAAGACAGGAGGTGTCATTAAATATTGTTTAACATCCTCAAAAGCCCGCTGGCATTTCTCTTTCCAAATAAATTTGGAGTCCTTTTTAATTAATGTCGAGAAAGGCTGACACCTACCTGAGAGATTAGAAATAAAGCGTCTGAGATATGCCAACTTTCCTTGGAAGGAACGTAGTTGTTTCAAGGTTTTAGGAGGAGGCATTTTTAAGATAGCTTTAATGTTATTTGGGTCGACCTCGATTCCCCGATGACAGACAACAAGTCCTAGAAATTTCCCAAAGGCAACGTCAAAGGCGCACTTTAAGGGATTCATTTTAAGGTCATATCGTTCTAACCGATCAAACACAATCCTCAAATCATATAAATGGTCTATTTTTTTTACTTTTGATGAACAAATCATCCACGTAGCTTTCTTCTTGATTGTGAATGAGGTCGTCAAAAATCTTTGTCATTGCACGCTGATATGTGGCTCTGGCATTCTTTAGGCCGAGCGACATCACTATGTAGCAGAAAATTCCAATTGGTGTTCTGAAGGCTGTAGGTGCTGCATCCTCTGTAGCCATCTTGATTTTCTTGTATCCTGACTATCTGTCAATGAAGGAAAAAATTTCATGTGTTGAAGCGATATCCATCATCATCTCTGATATGGGTAGTGGAAAATCATCTTTTGGACATGCCTTGTTCAAATCTCTGAAGTAAACACAAACATGGATCTGTCTATTTTTCTTCTTAACAGGTACAATGTTAGCTAACCACATGGGATATTGTTCTACTTTCACAAAGTTGGCGTTTATTAATTTCTTTACCTCGGCGATGACTTGTTGTTATATTTTGAGGCGCATTATTCTGGAAGCTTATTTTAGTGGGGTTATATTCTTCTCCACCCTGAGTTTATGGATTGTAACCTCTGTTGAAAGTCCTGACATTTCATCGTATCTCCATGCGAGCAATCTTTGAATTCTTTTAATAGTTTGATTAATTCTGAAAATTCTTTGTAATTGAGTAGAGAATTATAAATGTAGGTCGGGGTTATTCTTCAGTCTAGAGGTTAATCTCTTTCAATTCATCAATGTTAGATTTAATTTCCTCGTCAAATTCTGATGGAGCATCTTTTATTGGTTGATCATTAGAGTCATCCTTTATATCGAGGGAATCCTCTTCTGACTCACCAGTAACAAGCATACAAAATTCAAAATCATCGACGGGTTCGACTGTACCAAATCCGAGACCCTCTTTTGAATTTGAAGTTTAAATTTTACAATTCCATAATTTTTTAAAAAGATGAAATTAAACTTTTGACATTTGTTTTGGTAAGTGTCCCTCTTGAATTAAATTTTGAACACAAGGCGAGAAGTAACTAAAAGGCAATTCCATTAATTCATTAGGATCATCATCCAAATTTACATGTTTTTCAAGCTCAATACAGGTAGAAGCACGGTAAAATTTGATCAGCTTTGTACAAACACAACAGACTTCCTTGACCTCTAAAATCTCAACATTTTGACGGAGAATCAGAGTAAGGGTCATAGCATTCACATAGTGGTTCAGCCGATCATACATTATTTCATATTCATTTTTCTCTGTATCTTTTAGGGATATCTCGTACTGAGGTATCTTCCGTCTTGTCATCATTATCTCATCTTCAGAATTGTCTTCATCACCTACATTGATGGATGGCCTAGTCTGTTCAATTATTATGTTGATTCTTCCTCGTCTACCTCCACGGCGTTGACATCGGGTGCGCGTGTCGGAGTTATTTTTTGTTGGTGGGGTTGCCCGTATGATGCTGTCAATCACCGGAACTGAAATTTTGTCACCCGCTTCGGAAGGACGTTTTAATTTACATATATATTTAGTTTTAGAAAAATATGAAATCAAACTGACCCCTATTTTCTATAGTTTAAATGAAAGAGCACTATACCTCAAACCTTGTATCTATCCGAAGGATAAACACAAGACCTGAGGATGAGGCTCGATCAAATAAACTAAAAAAGGTATGACATCCGTCTGGTCTGCAAAACCTTTGTATTTGTCGACAACTTCCCCAATTTAATATAAATAATTAAATAGGGTTTATTTTAAGCTAGGTTCGGACATGCTTTCCAAAAGGGCAAGTATCTATAGTTAATTACATCTTAAATGACCAAAGTAACCTAAGAAGACTCTCGATAAAAATCAGGAAATGTTATCTTCACGCAGTTCCAAAGGGTAGGACTTTTCAGTGAGATCAGACGTAAAGGTGTGAAAGGGGATTGGTTCAAATTTGGAACATTTTATTGTAGAGTCCAAAAGAGGAAGAACTAGTGGATGTCATGGATCCAGAGGAGAACCCTAGTGACTTCCCAAGCTATCCTAATATTTGGCTTCAGTTTTATGGAGAAAAATTTAAGTGGTTAATTCTGCCAATTTTATTAGTTAGGGCTTACATTTGCGCGAAACTATCACACAAATAGCCTGCAAGATGTGAGGATTTAGGTCATGACAAACGACAACCTTAGAATCCTAAGACGAGTTAGGGCTTATATTGCATAGTAGGGCTATACAAAGGCCTAAAGATAAGATGAGGATTTATGTTGCATAAGCAAGCAACCTCGAAGTCTCCTATGGCTTTGTTAAATAATTGGGGAAGACAGGTTTTGTTGTTGAAGATGGCCGTGCTTCCCACCATGCTAGCTCCAAGCTCCTTGCCGCAACGAGTTTAAGTTCTCTAGTGTGTCAAGTTATGATGCCAAATTAGGGGGCTCTATGGTTGAAGTTCTTTAAATTTTATGGGGCCATGTTAAAGTTGATTAGAGCGACACCGGTTAGGATCCTACGGTTCCCTTGTTACGACACCACTATTTTCTATTGGATTCACTTAGTCCAAATGAACTTACTAAACTCAACTTAATGAGTTCCATAATTTCATTTAGACTGTGGGAAGCCTCATTAGCAACCGTAGGTTACCTCCTCTGAGGGATTCACAATCATCCCATAGAGACATCTTAATTTAGCTGAAGTTGTAGTTTTGTGTGATGTTTGGGATTAAATTTTGAGTTGTTTTATATTTTGAATGTTGTGAGGGTGGATTTTATCTTGGTTGTTTTTTTTTTAATTTTGGCTTTGGGAGACATCTTAATTTAGTTGAAGTTGTAGTTTTGTGTGATGTTTGGAATTAAATTTTGAGTTGTTTTATATTTTGAATGTTGTGAGGGTGGATTTTATCTTGGTTGTTTTTTTTTTAATTTTGGCTTTGGTTTTGTGGTTATCCTGATAGTTTTAACTTTCCATGCAACTTTGTATAAGTACAAAAGTATAGCATTAAAGTACAAGAAAGACAACGCTTAAAACTGTAAAAGCGTACCTGACGAGTCTTCTTGTTCCACCAGCTGAAACTTAAAATGCATGTTAAGGCAGTTTATAGAGAGCAGGAAAAGTAAAGTTCTGGTAGTTTCCCTAACCCTATGTCATATCTTGGTGAGTCCCTATTTGATCAATTAAGGATGACTTTATCAAGCAAGATATTATAAGTTTAGTAGATCTCCGATATGTCCAACAGATCTAGAGAAAGAAGCAGGTCCATGGTACTTTCTCGCTGCCTGGTGGAAAATCATGAGTTATTTTAAACTTAATTTGTTGCTTAATAATTCATCTTGTAAATACCCTTAACGCTCAGTGAACATTGATGTCTCAATTATCCTAATGAATATGGTAATTATCATTTATAATTCAATTTAAGAATTATGTGGGTGAAGTCCCTTAAAGAGACAAGTTAATGTTGTTGGAACACTTAACCAGGTTTTAAATCTAATTGGGCATGTAAAATTTTGAAAGATGTTTTAATTTTCAATGATATCTACTTTTTTAATCCTCATTTTAATGAAACTTGATTTAGCCTAAGTCACTACTAAACCCTTAAGACCTAGGTTAGTGGCTTAATTAGCTTTGAAAAGATCAAGCTTTAGGTCGTCATGATTCATGATCAAAATTTTATTTTAAAATCAAAATAGAGGTACTAAATGGATTAATTAGTGACTTCAAAATCATGTCCCAAAGTCCAGGGTTCATTTTATTTTTATAAACTTCTAAATTTTACTAATTTAGAAATTTATTAACTTATCTTTTTAATTAAGAAAGTGAGGTTGGTTTCTTTAAATGAACCCCTTATGTTTCAAACATCAAATAAATTGATTAAGATCGGAGGTTACCCATTTTCCTCTCTGAATTATGCCTAAATGTTAATTAAGGCTAATTTTCCAAAATTACACATTTGCCCCTAAGGCTCTATCACTTCATAATTTGTCAAATTCAATTCAAATGACTTTGAAATTTTTATCCTACCTCATAATGGGTCAATTAACACATCAGAGGAGAAAATGTGATTTATGCAAAAATTGGATTTTTCAAAGAAAATTCCTAACTTGACCAAGGTAAATCCTAATCCCCTGAAATTTTTACTGGTGGTAGACTTAGACCAGAGAAGTCCTTGGACAAATTTCATTAGTTTTTTGTAATTTTTTTAAAATTATTGCAATTATTTTAAGTTCTGGAGTATTTATTAAATATAAAATATTTTAAATGGAGAAAATTAAGTTTTGTATTTTTTAAAAGTCTCTCTAAGGTTGGAGAACTCAGAGGAGAAGATTTTATATTTTTCTGAGTTTTGTTTGATTTATTGGAATTTTTCTAGTGAAAACTCATGTTTAGCCTTTAAAAATTCATTTTCAAGTTTTAAAATTCAATATCTTTATTTAGAAAATCAGGAAAAACATTCTAATTGTTCCTAAGTGATTAGGAAGCAATTTAGAATTTTTTCATAAGTTTTATTATTTTTGTGATTTTTATGGATTTTTAATTATTTGAATACTAAAAATAAGCTAAAAATCAAGGTTTTATTTTAAATATTATATTATTATTAGAAAATATCCCTGAACCCAAAGGACTCAAAAAATAAGTTTTTTTATAAATTTTTTAGTTAAATTTTGATTTTTAAAAATCATTTAAATGCCAAAAATGATGTTTATCTTTAAAAATTAACTTAAGTTATTAAATGAACTCAAAATATTTTGAAATGTTTATATGAGTTCTCTGGACGATAAGCCATGGTGGTGATAAAAAATCAAGTCATTTAAATGTTTATAATTTTTTAAATTAATTATTTTAATGATTTAGTGTTCATGAAAATTAAGTACTTTTTAAATAACTTGACCCATGAAATTAGTTCCAAAAGCTTCTCTGGTCATGGTGGACCTTCCAAAATTTTCTTGAAATTTTCTAATCAACATGCTAATTTCCATGGTTATTTTAAGGAAATAATGTGCAAAAACTTGAAAAATATGGATCTCTATATAGGGATTTCCTCTGACTTTGGAAAAATTAGAGGATATTTCCTTTGACAAAGGCTACAACAAGCCAAAATTTTAAGTGAAGGTGATATATGCATGGAGAATCAAATGATTTAAAATAGTGTTTAATTAATTAAAAATAAAATATGCATCAAATAGATTTGAAATTTATTCCACATTATTCCCCTCTGTTCACTGAGCAAGAGAGTATTTTTATTTTATTTTTCTACATAAAGGTATGAATTTTCTAAGTTAGGGGTATTAAAATAAATAGCAAAAAGCCCCACTTATCTATTTAAACCGCGCCTGCCAACTCAACCTATGACGACTCCGAAGCTCCACGCGGCGCACTCCCATTTAATGTCGTCATCCACCTTAGCGCTGACTCGGCTCGCTGTTTATGTCCCAAAGCTCTATCTAGGTCGATCTCCTCTGTCCATTTGATACACGCTCGATCGAACGGGTCCCCGTCATCATCCTCGATAGAATGATCCCATGACCGTCCATACTAAAACCCTAAGATCTCAACAGAGACTCAACTAAATCACCTCTGGTTTGATCCTATGGACTCGTCCACATGGTAATCATGCAATTAAGTTAAGCCTAATTAAATGGAGAATCGAAATAGGCTCGGGATGTGGTGAGGTTTTATACCTTTGCTCTGAGAAGTGAAGCTTCAATCAGAGGGTCTTGGCATGTTCGTTGGGGTCCAAGGAGACTAGTGATCGAGTCCCTGGTCTTGGTGTAAGTTCTAGGTATGAATTCGATCATGACCGAATTTGGGTGTGGGTCTAGAGCTATGCTAGAGGCTCTGTGGAAGGGGAATTATATGGGGCTTTAGCTTTTTTCTTGGTTGTGAAGGTGTGGGTGGAGTTAATTTGAGTTTAGTGGATTGTGGAGGTGTAATGGGCTCTGTCCTTGTTTCTGACAAGGTTCAAAGCTCAAAATTGAGCTATGGTAATGGGAATTGGTGTTAGAAAATGGTTGGAATGCACTGAGGGAATATTAGAGAAGCTCTGTGGGACGTTTGGAGAGGCCTCTTTAAGAAAATTTTAACACACCCTGCATGGTCGTGGTGGTGAGTTTCTATATAAATGGCCATGTGGTGACTCTCAGGGCATAAGTTTGGGTGCATTGTGGTGCTTAGGTGGAGGGCAGAGGAGCTCCACCAATTGGTTTGACTGAGCTAGCCTCTAGGTTTGATTTGGGTGAGATGCCACGGGGGTGGCTTTTAGTTTTGAGCTTTTCCAGTCACTAGGCTGGCCGACTAGCCAGGGGGAGGTGGCTAGGAGCTCAGGAAACCCACGGGAATATGTCACAACATTTTAGTTCAATAATACCTAGTTTTGGTAAGGATATCTTAAGAACATTCATTTTTGGAAATAATATCCCTTGATTTGGGGGACCTTTGTTCCATGGCTTGATTTAGGTGGTTTCATGGTGTTTGGTCTGGTCAGTAAGTCCAACTAATGACTGTGATGGAGTTAATTTGGTGACTTTAGGGTGGTTAGGTCACAATTAGTGCATGGCTCTATGTGGGGGAAAATGACTAAAAATTGAGTTTGGGCTAGGTTAACCATGTCACTTGGCCCAAATAAATGTTTCATTTGGTGTATAGGATCATAAGGAACAACTTTGGTGAAGGATGGAAGTGTTTTTGTGCTCAATTGAAGGGTCAATTTGAGGGAATTTTGATTTTTAGTCAATTTGGTCATGTTGGGCCAGGCTTGGGTCTAGCTTGGGTTAGCCTTGGGATAAATCAAAATTTATTGTTGTAAATGGTCGATAGGGTCTCTATGAAGAGTTTTCAACACGAATTGGGTGCCAATTTTGGGGTTAAGGCAATCAATTGGGTGAAATTTGGAGACTTAGCCAATTTGGGGCTAAATTTGGAAATTTTGCATTTAGGCCAAAATCAAATGAATTTAAGGCTTCACCAAGGCCAATTGATGGTTTATTTTTATGTGTATGAATGTTATAAACATTTTTAAATATTAATTGGGGCTAATTGACTAGGCTATAGGTTCAATTTGGTGAGATTAGGTCATATGGTCAGAATTGGGGTGTTGACCAAAATCAAAATTGGGCTCAAATCATGGGCAAATTATGCTTAGATTTGGTTTATCTCAGCCATCAAAATTGGGCTCAAATCATGGGCAAAAGTTAATTTGAGTTTAGGATTGGAATTGGGGCCAATTGAGGTCAAATTGATGGACATTTGGGTTGAATTTCGGCAAATGTAGGCCCTTAAAGGCAAATTTGGGGGTTTTGTTTAAAGATGGTCAAATTGGCCAAATTGGGTCATGTGGTAGTTGAAAAAAATGCAATTGGGAATATTTTGGATTTATTGAAATTTTCTGAAAATTTTTGGAATTTTTGGAATTTTTGGCTTTGGAGACGTATCTTGGTAATTTGGGGGTTTTTTAGGGGTAAATGGCCAAGATGGGTATTTTGTATAGGTTTGGGTAACTAATCACGCTAAATGAGCCATGGATCAAAGGAAATCCCATTTTGGGTCCTCTATGTACTAGTCTTAGTTAAACCATAGTTTTAGGGCTAATAGGTTTAGGGGACCATCTACATGAGTATCGCAAAAAGATCAGGGGACCTAGGCTAGAACATTGAGTTTAGGGTTGTGAGTGATTGTGAGTGTAAATAAATTTAGTGTGTGCCTTAGCTCCAGAACAACACCCAGAGTCAACCCTAAGGTCCAGCAGTCATCTTGAGTTTCCCTTATAGTGACCCCACCTACTAAGTGCTAGAGGGTAGGATCAATATGTGGAACTTCAAGTTGAGTAAAGAAGATTGTAGAATTTCTAATGGTAGGGTTCCATGTCTAGTTTTCCAAGAATAGTAAATAGGAAAGTACTATGGCTAGACCTTAGGCTACTAAAGAGGAAAAACTAAACCTCCACCAAAAGTGAGGTCAACAAATGAACCCCCAATAGGTGTGGTGTGTTGGGCAAGCACTCCGCGTGTATTGGCATTGACTGACGAGATCAACAAAAACTAATACTAACTCCTAAGTCAACAGACCCGAAAGTATGTGTAGAGTTAAGTGTGTGATTTATTTTATTTCTGTTGGGGTTACTAGCAGATGATCGTATGATTGAAATTATGGAGGCTCTCATGGAGGATCATAGAGTGAATTTTGAGGTATGGAATTTTAGGTATTTATAAAGGATGGGAACCAGTATATAAGTGTTGGCCTGAGGTAGAAATTGAAATTTAAGTTTCCGAAAAGACAAGAAGGGTTTGAATTTGGGTACCGACCTCAAAAGATGAAAATCAGAATTTATGTACTGATTCAAAGATGTGAGAATTGAAATGTAGGTATCAATCCCGAGAAGAGAGTCAAAATTTAGGTGTCAATTTAAAGATGTGAGAATTGAAATGTAGGTATCAATTTGAATATGAGATAGTCGGGATTTACGTACCGACCTCGAAAGATGAGAATCAGAATTTAGGTACAGATTCCAAGATGTGAGAATTGAAAATTAAGTATCAATTCAAGAAGAGAGTCGAAATTTAGGTATTGACCTCGAAATGTGAGAATCAAAATTTAGGTATCAATTCAAAGATGTGAGAATTGAAATTTAGGTATCAATTCAAAGATGTGAGAACTGAAATGTGGATATCAATTCCAAGAAGAGAGTCAAAATTTAGGTTTTGACCTCGAAATGTGAGAATTGAAATGTAGGTATCAATTCAAAGATGTGAGAATTGAAATTTAGGTATCAATTCGGAGATGTGAGAATTGAAATGTAGGTATCAGTTCGGAGATGTGAGAATAGAAATGTAGGCATCAATTCGAAGATGTGAGAATTGAAATGTAGGTATCAATTCAAAGATGTGAAATGTAGGTATCAATTCGAAGATGAGATAGTCGGGATTTAGGTACCGACCTCGAAAAATGAGAATCAGAATTTATATATTGATTCAAAGATGTAATAACTGAAATTTATAAAGAGCTTGTGGTGTTGAATTTGCAAAAGTGTATCGTGTGGAATGGTTGATTTTGTAGAAGATTTGTGGAGCTTTGTGAGTTTTTTGCTGAACGAAAAATTCTGCGAGGATGTGAAGAGAGTTAATGTAGATAAAGATGGTTGTGTTGCGCACACAAAGAGTAGGAAACTCTAAAAATGAGAGGATCCACTCGACAGATTCGTTTGGTTTTCTTGTTGTTTTTATCACATTTAATTTTTCAAAAATACAACATTAAAGTTTTAGTCTTAATTGGTCGATTTTCAAAAGAAATTTGTTTTATTGTTTATTTATTGGTGATTATTTTCTTTTTCATTTATATTTTATTTATAGTAAAAAATTTGTTGTTCTGTTCTCTGTTCATTGAAATTTTGAACCGACGCGTGTTTCATGGCCTTCATCTCTCACACAAAAAGGCAACTGACAGAAAGACACAATTTGAGAGAAATTTCCATTAATTTGCTCCAACAAAGAGGTCATAAATTGAAAATAGGCTAACGCCTCAAAAGGTACATTATGTAGTCCATGTAAAAATACATCGTAAACATCTCATGATATGAATACACTGTAGACTGCATACATCAGATACATGTCATGTTGTTAAAAGAAAGAAAGTGAACCCTCTGTGCCAGATATGTTGAGCTCCTGATCAAGCAGACGTTCTAAGTCATGCTCCATGATAAGAGTTCCCTTCGCACGTACTTAGAAGTTCAACCTTCTCACATCTCGTATGGAAGTAACTCCTCCAATTTTGGGTCTTGTTGGAATCCATATGGCATTTTACTGTCATCCATCTTGCAGAAAGTCACAGACACCCTACGGCATCGTACTCCTGGAATGCAATGTTTGGCAACGTCAGCACCGTTGCCATTAAGAACAAGTACTGAACCGACTGGTAGAGGAATCTCCACAGAACCTCTGAATTCACCAGGGCCGACGATATCGATTTTTTTCCCAAATAAAATATTGCTTTTGCTCAGAAATGAGACCGTGCTGAAATGCCTCACAAAATCATGATGATCAATGTGTGGGGGAATGCAATCACCCTCTTCATAGATATTGAAAATGCAACTGTTGGGAATACAAGTAGCAGGTAGAATATTCCATTTGACCATCCTTTTGATCATCCATTTTATCATTGGTGGTAGCAGATCTTCTTCATCATGTCTGAGGATCCTAGGTGGATTCCCATGCCTGTCATCTGTGAAGTTATAACAACAGCCACACTGGATGGATAATCTCCCCTTCCCTCTCGTCCATTTCTCTGGCTCGGAATATGCCCTTTCAATGAGAAAGCCCACTCGGCCTCTGTCTCTTAAATCGAAGATGTAGTCCAGAATGCTTCTTTCATCAGTCTCGGAGAAAACCTTGGTGTACAGCTCCAGGCCTTCCAATAAGTTGACAAAATTTCCCTAAACTTCTTAATAAAACTCAAATTCTCTTTTATCTACTTTGCTTATCTTTTATTATTCTCCCATACCAGGGGTTGGCAGATGTCGCGGGCGTTCCTTCCTTCGAGCATCGGCGGGAACCCAAATTTGTGCTGGTTGTTCCAGAATATGAGACTCGGCCTCTAACGGGATGTACGACCCTGGGCTCCATGGTACATACCGATCCGCCCCCAATGGGACATATGGTTCATCCATCATAAAATTCAATGTCTGAGATTTGTTGGTGTTTGAAGTGTACTCTTCCAATGGAACATTACAATTTGGGTATCCTACAAACGCGCCCGTGGCTGATGTCCTGGCCGGTATTTCAACGTTGCATGTTGGGCAATCCTTGCACAAAACATCTGAAACTGAAAGTGTTTTTGAATCTATCACAAACCTTGGTTCTTCATCCGTAGCGGTTAAGCAAGCAAAAGTTTCTTTCAGGTCGGGTTCATAAATGTGCCCCTCAGGAATAAGGGTGAGCAAGTTGTTCATCTCTCTTTGATGTTTGCATTCTTATTGTAGAAAAGCTCTCTGCTTCTTGCAATTGGCGTTCCTGCATTGCGTCCTGCAAAGCGGAGTACTTGGTAGTCGTTTACTATTAGTAGTTATTAAGCCTCCAGCAGATGTAGCTAACATGGAGGGCAGGCGGCTAGTCCCCTCCATCGGGTCTTGCTCTGTTATCACATTCTTTCTTTTGCGTGATACATTATCTTTAGTGGTCACTCTCAGTAGTGAAGGAAGTCCCTCTTTCTCTTTGCAGCTAACTACGTCCATTAGAGGACCTTCGTAGTCCATGTCAACCTGGTTGAAATCTACGGTTAAGTCTATGATGCTGCCCCGCAGCGCCATCTCCTCATTTAATGCGAGGTTCCAGCCATCCTAGAAAGCAAAGAAAAGTCGCTGTCCAGACATTTTTCTGCAGACAAGAGGAAAAACATCAGTGGGCCGAAACTTGTCATGAACAAGAACAAAATAAAGTATTTATTAAAGTAAATTTTAGTTTGTTTTGGGGCAATGAATTTTATGTATGAGTTTTGTTTAGTAAAAGTAGAAAGAAGAAAATTTGAAGTTTAAAATATTTTTTTCAAAATTTTCATTATATTGAGGTTAATCACAAGATTTGGACCCAATGACAGACATTTGGCCACATAAATAACCCTAAAAAAATCAAAGTTTCCAATGTTTCAAAGCAAGCAGAGGCAAGCAGCATCAGTTTGCGTAAGAAGCTTTTAGATATCATCTGTTTATCGGTAACATGGGTCTTTCACCCCGGAAGTCCACTAACTTGTAGGCTCCTCCTATATAGTCCTTTTCAACGACAAATGGTCCCTCCTAAGTTGTCTCAAATTTTCCACCTATTTTGCGGCGTGCAAGAATAGGCCCTTTGAGCACAAGTACGAGGTCAATAACTTTGAATGTCCTTGGGCGGACTAATTTGTCATGGGCTTGTACCATCTTCGCCTGGTAAAGCTCCAAATGTTGTTGTGCTTCTAACTCTTTCCTTTGAGATTTTCCAATTCTTCAAGTCTGAGTTCTGCACTTTCCTCCGTTGTAAGTTGATTGGAAACAGCGACTCTGAGGGATGGTGTTTGGATTTCTAGCGGTAGCATGGCCTCGGTCCCATATACGAGCATATAGGGTGTACACTGAGTGGGAGTCCTGAAAGTCATCCGGTAGGCTCACAAGGCTTCTAATAGTTTGTTGTGCCAATCCCTTTTGTTTTCATCCAGTGTTTTCTTCAAAATCTGTACCAGTGTTTTATTGAAGGTTTCGGCCAGACCATTTGCTCAAAGATAGTAAATTGTAGAGTATCTCCAGTCTATCCCAAGTCTTTTTATAAAATTGTTGATCTTTGTACTTCTGAAAGTTGTCCCATTGTCGGAAGTTATTCTTCACGGTACTCCAAAATGGTAGACAATTTGACTTTTGAAAAATTGAAGGATGTGCTGTGTCGTAACCTCACGTAATAGTGCTGTCTCTGCCGATTTGGAGAAGTAATCCGTAGCGCAAGTATGAACCTGTGTCCTTTGGAAGATGGAGGGTCTATCAGACCTATTATGTCTGTGCCCTAACAATCAAATGGCCACGAGGCAACAATTTTACAAAAGGTCAATAGAATCCCATGAAACTATCATTAATGTTGTTGCTTGCAGATCATTGATGTCAAAACTATTTGATGAAGCATAGTATCTAATCAAAGTAATTGCTACAAAAAATTTTTAATTGCCCTTTAAAGGGTAAGCCCTAACAAAGTAGCCAATTTTCATGAGACTGATGTGATCACTATTTTGGCTTCCAATATTATTGTAAAATCTAGGAAGATTGACCAATTTAGAATGAACTTACCTCAAACTCCTCAGGTGCGTGAGGAAAACTCATTGGGACAAATAGTTGATTTTGATCACCATCATATGTTACTTTAAATGAAATTAAAAATAGACCCAATAACACATATTCTAACTATTAGAACCTAGGTTAGAATAAACACCATAACAATAATTGGAAACATAATTTTGGTGGTGGCAACCAACAAAGGGGAAACAATCAAGTGAACCCACTGGGAAACTGGAAAAATTGCGATAGTACTAAATATAGACCTTCTCATCCTCCAAGCTTTAATAATAACCAACAATTTAAGGAGAAGAAATTGCCTATGGAAAAAGTGGTGTTACAGATGAGGAATCAATTGCAAAGTCAGAATACTGCAATTAGAAATACAGTGAGTCAACTAGGAAAAATTACTAATTCACTTTGTAATAGGCCTCAAGGAACTCTTGCTAGTAACATTGAAATTAATCCTATGGATAAAAATTAAAAAGCAAGTTAAAGATGTCCAACTCAGTAGTGGAAGAGAATTAAATGTTGGAATTCAAAAATTAGAGTTGAGAAAAAGTTTAAGGAAATTGAAAAACATGGACAAAATGCTCCTAAGGATATGGAAAAATGTATCTCTCCAACTGAGATCAAATTAGATAAACTGTCATCTCCATTTCCTCAACATAAAGATCAAAAGCTGGATCAACAATTTTTGAAATTTTTGGAGATATTTAAGAAGCCTACAATCAACATTCCTTTTACTGAAGCTGTGGAGCAAATGTTGAGCTATGTAAAGTTTATGAAGGACATCCTTGAAAAGAAAAGGAAGCTTGGAGAAAACGAGACCGTTGCAGTTAGTGAGGAGTGTAGTGCAATAATTCAAAAAAAAAAAGCTTCCAAATAAACTTGAAGATCCCGATAACTTTACTATTCCATGTGCGATAGGAGAATGAGTCTTTAGAAAAGCTCTATGTGTTTTAGGAACTAGCATTAACCTCATACCCTTATTGATATTTAAAAGGTTAGGCTTAGGAGAGAATTCTCCAACAACTGTAACCCATCAGTTAGCAGATCAATCATTCACATATCAAAAAGGGGTTATAGAAGATGTACTTATGAAGGTATAAGAATTTATCCTCCTTATAGATTTCATCATAATAAATATGGAGGAAGATAACGAAATACCAATCATTTTAGGAAGACCTTTCCTTGATACTGAATGAGCTATGATAGATGTACAAAAAGAAGAGTTAACCATGAGAGTTCATGACCAGGAAGTCACTTTCAATGTGTTAATGTTAACGAAGTATCAAACTAAGGAAACTGAAGATGAGTGTTATAGGATGGAGATTATTGATTATTCAAGTATTAACCAATTAGGGAAAATTTTGAGGTTAAAATTTGACAACATGAACTAAAATATGAAAATGATACCATTTTCAAAGATAAGTCTACTAGGATAATGAATGAGGATTCAAATTATTTTCAAGAAAGGCATGAGCTTTTATATGCAACAAAAAATAATAAAACTCCCATTCCTTCTATTGCAGAACCTCTTGAATTTGAGATGATGGTACTCTTTATGCATTTAAAGTAAGCTTTCTTAAGGAATTCATCTACACTACCTATTATAATATCTTTAGATTTTGAGTCAAAGTAAAGAAGAAAAATTAATGAAAACCTTAAAAAATTATAAGAATGCTTTTGGATGGATATTAGTAGATATTAAAGGCAATAAATCTTCAACATGTATGCGCAAGATTTTAATGGAAAATAATCATAAGCCTAGGGTAGATCCTGAAAAAGATTGAATCCTATCTTGAAACAAGTTGTAAAACAAGACATTTTAAAGTGGTTAGATGCTGGAATTGTCTATCCTATTTCTGACAGTCCTTGGGTTAATTTGATTCACTGTGCTCTTTTAAAAGGGTGAGTGAGTAGATTTAAATGAATAGAATGAATTAATATCAACATGACAAGTCACTGGGTGGCGAATTTGTATTGATTATAGAAAATTAAATCTTTCCATAAGGAAAGATTACTTTCCTCTTCCTTTTCTAGACAAAATGTTAATACGCTAGCTAATCATCGATATTTTTATTTTTTGTATGGATATTCAAGACACCACCAGATACCTATAGCTTCTAAGGACCAAGAAAAGAAAACATTCAATAGTCTCTATGGAACAATTGCATTTAGAAGAATGGCTTCTGGTTTATGCAATGCACCTACGACTTTTCAAAGTTGCATGTTGTCCGTTTTCTGCGATTTAATTGAGAAAGGAAGTCAAGTTTTGATGGATAACTTTTTAGTTATTGGAAACTCCTTTGATTCTTGTTTAAATAATTTATCAAGAGTTTTAAAATGATGTGAAGAAACAAATGTAGTTCTTAATATAAAAAAAATGTTAATTTATGGTTGCCCGCGAAATTTTTTTAGGGCATAAAATTTCTAGAAGTGGTATGGAAGTAGATCAAGCTAAAATATAACTTATTGTTAAACTACCTTCTTATACTATAGTGTGAGGAGTTAAGAGTTTTATAGGACATGTTGGCATTTTTATGCGATATATCAAAGAATATTAAAAAAAATTCAAGCCTTTATGTCATCTTTTGAAATAATATGTGATATTTAATTTCAATCAGGAATGCATAAATGCCTTCAATTTATTTAAGTAAAAATTAATCATTGCGACTATTATTATTCCACTTGATGGGAAAACAATTTTAATTAATGCATGATGCAAGTTATTATGCTATAGAAGCTATGTTAGGGCAAATATGTAATATTATTTTTAAAGTTATATACTATGCCAGTAAAACTCTTAATGAAGCTCAGTTTAATTATACAACCACTGAAATGGAACTATTGATAGTAGTATATGCTTTTGATAATATTAGACCATATCTAATTAGAACAAAATGTATACTTCACACTGATACATCTATGATTAAATATCTTCTGCTAGAGAAATTTGTGAAAAAAAGAGTAACTAGGTGGGTCTTAGTGATGCAAAAATTTTATTTTGAGGTGATTGATAGAAAGGGATCTGATAATCAAATTATTGATCATTTATCAAGGCTTGAACTGAAAAAATGCGGTAATTTTCATGATGAAATAAATGAAGATTTTCTTGATTAAAAATTATACATTATTTTTAAGTGGCATGTTCCATGGTATGCCGACAATGTAAATTATATTGTAAGTGATTTTGTACATGGCTGATTAACAAACCAACAATAAAGAAAAATTTTGTATGATACCAAAAATAACTTTTGGTATGAACCTTATTTATATACAAAATGTAAGGATCATGTTGTTCGGAGATGCATTTGAAGAAACCCAAGAAATTATTCCAAAATGTCATGATTTTGACTTTGTGGTACATTTTTAAGTGAAATAAATGCATTTTACATCTTAAAATCAAGATTTTTGTAGCCTATTTTATTTATGAATATTAATATTTATGTAAGAACTTATGATTGATGTCAGCTAGTAGGCTATATTTCTAAAAGAAATGAAATGTCCCTAAATTTTATTTTATAAGTTGAAATTTTTTAGGTTTGAATTTTATGGGACCATTTATAACATCTTCGGGAAACACATATATTTTAATTGATGTTGATTATACATCTAAATGGATTGAAGCGGTTGCTTTACCCCATTGTGATGCATAAAGTGTTGCAAATTTTTAAAGAAAAATATTTTTAGTAGATTTGGAATGCCAAGAGTAATCTTTAGTGATTGATGAAGTCATTTTAAGATTAAAAGAATTAAAACATTAATTGAAATTTTTGTAATTAAAAATAGAATTGCCAAAGTGTATCATCCTCAGACCAATTGTCTAGCTGAATTTTCCAATCTTGAAATTAAGTGAATATTGGAAAAGATTATAAATCCTTAGAGAAAGGATAGGTCTGCTAGTTTAGATAAAGCATTATGGGCCTATAGGATTGCATATAGAACTCCAATAGAAATGTCACCAAATACGTTCATATTTGAAAAGGCATGCCATTTTCTAATAGAACTTGAGCATAAAATTTGTTCAGCTACTAAAAAATTTAATTATAATTTTAAAGATGCTAGCGAGAAACAGTTATTACAATTAAATGAGCTTGAGGAACTTAAAAATGAATCTTTTGAGAATGCAAAAATTTATTAGGAAAAGATAAAAATTTGGCATGATCGGAAGATTTTAAGAAAATATTTTGAACTTAAATAAGAATTTTTAATATATAATACATAACTAAAATTATTTTCTGCAAAACATAAGATGGTCTGGGCTATTTCTTGCAAAAAAAACTCTATGCATATGGTGTTGTGGATTTTAAAGATTTGAAACTGAAAATTTTTTTTATGGTAGATGAACCTAGATTGAAACCTTACAAAAGTGGATTCATACCCATATTTGATGAAGTCCTAATGTTGGCTAAACCAAAGTAAACATTAGATACATTGGGCCGATAAAGCTTAATCAAACACTTCGTGGAAGACAACCCCATGGTTATTTGTGTGAATTGATTTTCTATTGTCTATTATTGTCATGTTTTAGCTGTGTGGTTATGTTGAAAGTATTAAGTGTTAATGAAACCTACATGATGAGACGATGCACAAAATAGTAAATATAATGATTAAGTTGACGTTAGGATGTGAAAATTAGACCTTAATCAAAGTGGTGCTAACTCTAGCACTGGCGCCTAGGCTCCAAAACCTGGTGCTCAAGAGCCCTATTATAGAAAGCTTAGTGCTTAGACGCTCAGACTAGATCCTAGGCATCAAACTTCAGAAATTTTAAGATAATTACCCTAAGAAGTTTTGAACCTTCTTTTTTATCCTTAAAACTGCAACAAAAATGCATGATCTTCCTGGGGCTTATCATCTTGGCATTTGGGAAAATTTGTGATGAAGAAAAAGGCAAGAATCATATTTTCTTTGATACAATGGCACCTCGAATCAAGGGAAGCAAAAGCAATGATGTATTCGATAGAAAAATATTTATTAATGAAGAAGTGCAGAACTATTAAAATAAACTTCTTGTGTTGATTAAACTGAATAAGGAAAGGGGATTTACTACACCTGGTGGTGACATGGAAGTAGTAATAGTTCAAAGACATTGGGAAGTGTTAGTTAGACTACCACTTCGGCACTTATTTCTAGAGTTAAGGAGTTTTATGCCAATCATTCAGAATTATATCAAAGTTTAGTCTTTGTTAGAGGCAGGTTGGTTCCATTTAGTCCATCTTGAATCAATGAATTATTTCCATTGAAAAATGTTTCTATATGTTGTTATGCCGGTTGACCTCTTTTTGTTGAGGTTAGAGTCTTTCTTCTTTAAGAGCCTAGGATTTAGCCATAGGATTTTTCAGTTCATTATTCCTTGAGAGATTCTATATTCTTGTTTGCTCATCTTTAAGTTCCACAAGTTGGTTCTAACCTCTAGCACTTCTTAGGTGGAGCCAATGCGGTGGAGCTCAAGAGGAGTCCCCATAAGACTGTTTGGCCTTAGAGTTAGCCCTGGAAGGTGTGGTCTTGGTTAGCCTCACACACACATTGACTTGATACCCTTCACCTACACTCACAACCTAAACCCTTAACCAAAGATGCTTAGTTGATCCCTTACTTTATTTGGAAACTCATGTGGATGGTCCCCTAGACCATCAGCCCTGGGCTAAGGTTTGGCTAAGACCAGCACAAGGAGGATCCAAAGTGGGTTCTCCCCTTGGTCTCATGGCTCATGAAGGGAAATTTCATGATTGGCATCCTATTGAAACCTGATTTTACCTAAATACCCAGTTTTTGCCTTTTACCCCTAAATATTTTCAAAATTACCAAATTGCCCCTAAATTCTAGATTTTGCCAATAATTCCCAAAATTACCTAAATTCTCAAATTCTCTTCAAAAATAAATTCAAACCCTTCAAAATCACTGAAGTTGACCAAAATACCTAAATTTTTCCAAAATTCCCAAAATACCCTTAGAATCCCCAAAATTACCAAAAAGCCCTTCAAATTCCAAAAATTCCCAAAATCTCCAAAAACACTCCAAATGTCCTGAAATTCTATTTAAACCACTCTATTAACTCCAATTTGACAAAATAGACTTCTTCTGACCAAAATCCCCAAATTGTCATTATAGGCCTGAATTCCCACCAAATTGATCCCAAATTTCCCCAATTTCAAGTCTAAACTCAAATTAATCATATATAAGCTTGATTGAAACCAAATTGAAGGCCATTTGAACAAAATTTCAAACCAAAATTCCAACCCTAACCAAAATGCCTAATTTGACCATATACAAAATTTCCCCAAATTGGACCCCTTATCCTATCGAATTTTCAAAATTTTGACTTCAAAATTTCTTTTAACATTCCTTTAGAACAAATTGAACTTTAAATTGGCCCTAGCTTAGTCTTAAATCTCACCTAAATCCAACCTAGGCAAAAAATCCCTCAATTTGGACCTAAGTCTAATTTCCATCTAATTGAACCTCATAACTCAAAATTTTCTACCCAAGTGATATCCAAAACTTTCATTACAAACCCTTGGACGAATTTGAATAATTAATTGATCCTAACCTAAACCCCTAGCCCAATCCAAAGCTAAGTCTAACCCAAATGCCCCAAAATGGGTCATGTGTCAAAATCCTCTTAATTGAACTTTCAAATCATATCAAAACTACCCATGACAATTTTCCAAAATAATTTGATCAATAAAATAAAACAATCTTAAGGTGTAGCCAAACCCAAACTCAAATCCAAGCTCATGGCATGATTTTGAACCAAAGCTTTAAGTTGAACTCAAGACATTTAATTTGACCAAACCATGGTCACTATAACCACCATCTGAACCCTAGGGATGATGCTAGATCTACTTAGCTCACCCAACTTGAGCCATGGATCAAAGGTCCTCATATTAGGGGATTATCTTCCTAAAATATCTAAACCAAGGGATATATGCCATCAGCCATCAAACCCCCAAGCTTATCACAACTAAGCTTCCCTTGGATCCCTTGAGCCACCTAGTCAATATCTCTAGCCTGACCGACCCACCTAGTGCTCAGAAAACATAAAAAATGAGAGGCCCCCATGGCCAAAATTCAAAATTTGAACTCTCTGAGTTGGCTCATCCCAATGGGTTGCTTGCACTTCTCTTCCCTCCACCTAAGCTACTTTTTGCACTCATTGGCCAGCCGTGGTGACCACTCCTTCCGCTTCTATTTAAACTCTACCTCCCATGGCCAAAGGAGGATACCATCAATTATCTTAGTGAAACTCTGCCAAATTGCGTCCAGAGGTCCTCTAAGACTTTATAAGCCCATTTCAGCCATCTTTCATCCTCACATTTTGAGCTCAATTTAAGAGATCAAAAAAAGGCCAATTTTTAGTCGTTTATTAAAACTCTACCAAACTTCAAATCGATTGCTCCAAAAGCTTCCCCAGACCAAATTAAGAAAAGTTCTATTGAATCCCTTCTCAGTTGAGCACCGTAACTAATGTTTTGACCAAGGCCGCAACACCATTTCATTGAACTTACACCTAGGATTTTCACTAGAGAAAACCAGTACTTTAAAGAGGTTTTCCAGACTCCATTGAAGCTTCCACAAACATCTGATTGAGGCTTGGCATCTCAGATTTAGGTATAGACCATTAACCTTAATTTTGGGCTTGATTTTGGTTTTTGTGAGGAAAAGTTTAATTTCATGAGCATGTAACCATATAAAATTGTTTGTTATGAGTAGATTAAGGTTTAGGAACAAACCCTACTTAATCTGGTTGTGTATGAAGAGAGATCTAAAGGTTTTAAGTTGGACGGTTCTTGGGTTTAGACGACTGGGGATGACAACAGAGAGTCATTGGATCGCATGTGTATCGGTTGGATTGTTGGGATCATGTTAGACAAGGAAATAAAGCAAGAAGAGTGGGTCACATGGCAGCTGAGGTGGATGGCAACTTCCAGTAGCGCGAAAACACGTGGAAAGCTCGAATCGATGAACTGTCTGCCACATCTTTAAGTAGAAAAATTAGATTTAAAAGATTTAAATTTCTCCAAAAATATTGAAAATGCATAATTTGGTGTAGAAAAATCATAAAAATAAAATAAAAATACCATTTTGCCTAGTAAACAAAGGAGAACCATGTTGAAAAAAAATTGAAATTATTTGACTTGTTTTTCTATTTTTACATGATTTATTACTCTTTATAATGTTTTAATTTTAATTAGCTAAAGAATAATCACAATGAGTTGAAATTTTAGGGGTTGATTCCTCATGTTAATAGGGACATTTTTGGTTTTTTCCAGCTTCACAGAGCATCTGTACCTTTGAAACCCAAATTTTTAAGCTTAGTTATCTATTTTTGCTTAAAATATTTCAAAAATCAAAATATAAATCATTTAATTATGGGATTAATTTTGATAGGTTTCCCCTCGTTAGATGATCCTAAGAAAATCATGTATATTTGTATATTTTTATAGTTGATTGATCCCACGATGAAATATAGTTGTGCAAAACATATAAAGTTGACTCTATTATGCAATGACGCCAAAAATTTGATGCAATATTTTATAAATAAGAAATTTAAGAAATTATTAGTTTTATTCTATGCAAGTATATGTATTGTTATCAAGTATTAAAAGACTTTTTAATTAAGCCCCAAATATCGATCCCACGGGAAAGGTTTAAATTTATAATGATAAATTAACTTGGAAAGTCACAAAAAGTAAAACAAAATTACTATCACTAATTTCATATGTTAAGATATTATTAAAACAAAATTATTTAACTACTAGAAAAATTGAAATGCAATGTTTAAACAGTAACTACTAAACTATTAAATTATGATTATGTGATGAAGATTTCTTATGTGAAAAAGCAACTTTCCCACTACAATGAGATTTTGGTAAAATGAGTTGAGATAAATAGTTTTAATATGTATTGTGCCAAATAGGACCAGTTTTTGATAAAGTATTATAGAAAATCATTGGCTAATCCTTGGTTTAGTCCTTAAATTTGTTGCTAGGCTAGGAGGATACTGGCTCCCACTCCAGAGCTCCCACTTCCCTTCTTCTAAAGGCTAACTCTCGCTTTAATTCTTAAGCACTAAGACCGAATTAGGGATTTTAGTATGTCACCCTAAAGTCTCCAATTGTTCACCCATCAATAAATATATTTCCCTACTCATTTGCACTTAATTAATTGAACATAATTCTCCTTCGTGGAATCAAATGTGATCTTCATTTTATTATAGAACTCATACTCCATTTCTCGGATCATATGTTTCACAACAAATTTTAACAATTCAATTGGCTAGATTGAAAAGTAAATTAAGTTCACAGTTGAAAAATCAGCATAATCTATTTTGTATTTTAACATTAGCATATCCATATTATCCATTCATTTTATAATATCCCAGAGTAGGAAGAAAGATAAAGAAAACTACTCAAATTTCATGAGAAAGATACAACATAACATAAATTTCATATATAAAAGAAAGTTCATACAACACTATATAAAAAAATAACACTTATCTGAAACTCTTTCTCAAAGTAAATCCCTTGTAGCCTTTCTTAGGAAATGTAGGAAGAAGAAATCTCTCTCTTTTCTCCTTTTCCAAAACACTTGGAGAAAGATTCATACTTAATCTCCACACAAAAAACTCTAAATTCTTAAAGAAAAATCACTCATAGACTCCAAAATGGTGGTGGAATGAAGATGAAAAATTGTATGGTATGTAAAAGAATGAATGGTGGTGACGAATTGCAAAAAGGAGCCAATTTTCTGATCAATTTTGGCCCCAAATAGAGCCTAGAGTTGGTTCTCCAATATGTGCATCCAAAAACTCTTCAAAAAGCATTCAAATTCATTGAATCTTCTAAAAACAAAGTTTGAACAGACACTGGCGCTATCTTCGATGTTCTTTGTCAAAAAGCGCCATCGGCGCCTTGTCTGGCACCTTCGGTGCTGAACAAATTTTTAACTTCTCCATTTTGACTCCAAATTTAATCATTTTTGCTTCCTTTTTGCTCTAAGTCCTGAAATTCAATAACCTGCAAGAATACATTAAAAATACCTTCCACTAAAGTGCAATATCACCAAAATTGAGTATAAAATATGGGTATAAAAATATATATATTTTTGGTGTATCAAAATCCCCTAAACTTACATGTTATTTGTTCTCAAGTAACTCCTTTAATAATGAAAATATGACTTATGGTAAAGAATTTAACTTCTAGATTTCCATATTTTAGTCCACTAAATACAATAGCATAACTTAAGAAAAATTCAAAAAAAACTCCAGTTAATACCAAAGGTTTAAGAATATCCAGCAATCAAGTTTAAGAATTTTGATTCTCTATTGTTTCAAGAAAAAAAAAATTTTAATTTTCATATTAAATTCACTTAGAGTATTCATATGAAAAAGAGAACTTCATGCAACTTTACTATTAAATAAGTTAATACTCAAATATAAGTTTATAAAATGTAGCTAAGCCTTTTTCTTCAAGTTGATTCAAGTGAAATCAATTTTTAATTAGGCATCTCCTCAAGCTTCTCTCCATACTATCTTTTTCTTTTCTTTTCTTTTGATAATCCTTTCAATCATTTTTGTTTTCTTTTTTTTAGATATATATATATATATATATATATATATATATATATATATATATATATATATATATATATATATATATATATATATATATATATATATA